>CP045904.1:15039105-15056067 GCA_013387185.1 Caligus rogercresseyi
TATATTGATGAAAACGTATGTGTAATGCAGTCAACTGTCATTTTTCGGATTGCTTAAGTGGCAGTCAGAGACAGGTTTTACTTTATTTAAATATGATAATATATATAGAGATTATCCCGTTTCTTATAGGTTTTTCAAATTTTGAATTTTTCAGAACAATAATATACAAAATAAAAATTTATATTCTGCGTAAGTTTTCCATTTAATTTTGCTGATTTAAGTTTTTCGTGGTTACTTCTGACACAACTTACTTTCAAACACATAAATTGAATTTGGGCATATCTAAGTTGTTGGAAATTTGATCATAAGAAAGTTGATATCTATATAATAATTCACCAATCTCTGTCCGTCCGTCAGTATGTCCGCCGCTATTTCGTCCACATTTATGGTCAAATTTGAACTTTGAATGTGCCTATGGAATTCTTGGGTCAAGGCGGAACTAATAAAACTATTTGCAAAGTGATGGGACCAGAAATGAAAAAAATGTCATTGCATACCCCTTTCTTATATAAATTTTATATAAAATAAAATTTTATAAATTCTTTATTCTTCTCTTACATTCTTTAAGGTCTGTTTTACTCACAACTAGCTCCAAAACCTACCCATTCCCGAAGGGCGAAACATATGGGCACCGTAGGCGCCCAAATATGCGAGTAGTTATTATTTTTTATATTAATGTAGCGAGAGTGCGAACCATGAACTGACCCGGTTTTATCACTGGAGGGAGTTTGTATGTATATATATATATATAAATATATATATATATAATATATAGATATATATACATTGGCAGAATTATGAATCAGTGAGAATATAGCTATATAAGTGTTAACACGTCCGTAGTTTTATTATGCCTAAGAGTGAACCACAATTTAATTAAAAAATCGGGTAATACTTTATTTAAGACTGATATTTCACGAATATATAGCTCAATATTGCTGAAAAATTCATTTTAGTATAGTACTATAAATACAACATTAAAATAATTTGTTTCAAAAAATCAACTTTTAGTTTTTATAGGAAAAGAACAAATATTTGGTCCATGAGTCGTTTGCTACTTTTATTTCGAGGTTTGAATTGTTTATGAGATCACATGTTCCGACCCTCTGTCATTTCAATTCACTCCCCCTTCATCTCCAACAAAATTACATTTCTCTACGCTTGAGCACCTTTAACTTACGAAACATTCAATTTAGTAGAAATAACCATTCATGTACATCAGCCAAAGACAATGAAAGGGTATATTGATTAAGTAGATAGAAAAGGAAAATCCATGGAAAACCCAACAAAATTTAGAACCATTCAATATACATTCATACCCTTGGTATCACTTCACCTCATGAATTATAAATGGGAGTGTGTGTGTGTGTATAGAGTACCTATGCATGTCGCAGTTTGAATTCCCTGAAAAACTATTTTCCTTAATGAAACAAATATATACGCTTTGTTTAAGGATAGAATATAGATATAGGAACTTAATATCCACAAAGAATCGATTTATTTTCTAAAGCCTTTATGGTAGACAATAAAGTACGAACCAATCTCCCCGACGTTTATCCAGACATATATATATATATAGATATATATATATTTTTAAAGCCATTCAGTTAAGTTACTATGTAATGCATTTAGAGAGGATAAATAAATAGACAATTACTTTTTCAAATAAAGAACACACTTTGGAATGAAGGCTTTAAGACTTTCAAAACAATAATAATATTTGTATCATAGAATTGAAAAGATAAAGAAAAAAGTTTGTAAATTAAATAATAATAATGATATTGAATGCTAAAATTGTTTATTGAGTGTTCTGTGTGTTTGCTTTGAATAAATTAAAGTGCTAAAAGTGTTTGATATTTTTATAATTGCATCTAAAAGCAAATATTTTATTTATCTAAAAAAATATTCCTTAGATTAATTGCGGCTGGCACAACTCCTGTATTTGGCATTGTCATCCTTACGTTCAAAACAACTTTCCCCTTACAATAACTTTAGGATTCTTCTTCTTTCTTTTTCCCTCTTGAAAGTCATATCAAAAGACACAAATAAATATTTATTTATATATTTATTCTGGTTGTGTGATAAACTAATAATCAATAAATCAGGTAAATCCCAGGACCCCCTCTCCTACATATGGGATATTCTCCTAGGTTAGTACACGTACACCAAAAACATGGCAGCAGAAACTCATAAGCCGGAAATCCATTTTGAAAAAAATATCCATAAAAATGGATGTATTTTATGTATTATTATTTATATCCTCGTTTGGAGAAAAAAAAGACGAAAGAAATACAACAATTCAAAAGCCGTCAATAAATCAGTATCAATAAGAATACATATGGAGGTGAATATAGCTCTTTTTATTGAATTTTCAACGGTTAAGAATTGTTTTATTTAGCTCTTTTGTTTTTTCTTATTTATGTTTTTTATGATTCATTTTCTCTTGTGTAAAGTTTATATTTATTTATTATATATAATTATTTTCTTATAAAAACAAATACAAACTAGAGGCATATATACACTCAGAGAGTGCAAACCTCTGCGTCACGGGGTCCTTATGAGCCTTCCAAGGCGGATTTTTCACGACTGGGGCGGCGTAAAGGGACGGTGGAGGGTTCCCCTCGACGGAAATTCCGAGTGGAAGACGCTCCCGGCACCCAATTTCACAGCACAGCGACATCTATGGCTAACTTGAAATATTTATTAGTATTTAGCTCATTTTGCATCTTAATTCTGCCTCAGAGATGCCAAAATTTAATCACTTGTTCCTTTTGACATTTCCAATACTTTACAAAGTTTCATCCGAATCCGTTCCGTACTTTTTGAGTTATCCTGCTGACAAACAAACCAACGAACAAACCAACGCCAGTGAAAACAATACCTCCTTCGGCGGGTAATAATAAAATAAATTTATAGAATATAGTGTTTATTCATTTTCAAACGCATACAATTCCCAAGAATCAAAAAAGAAAAAAAAACAATCAGTTGTGATTTCGCGTTATTCAACTTATATCCAGACCTATAATCTTTAAAAAAAGATCTCCCTAACCTGATATAAAAAGGAAAAATTGATACATGCCTAAAAAAACAATGAATCTTTACAAACTTTTTAAACCATTGCAGTGTCCACGATGAGTTAAGAGATAGAAAAAAGGTTTTTTTAAACTAAATAAACTTTAGTTCCTCCTTAATGATGATATCCTTTGCAAAATATTCTGAAAGGCATGACTATTTGATTATGAAGCAAGACTTTCATACAGCTCCTAGTTTAAAGAAAAATAGTTTAAAGAAACCCAAGAAGATTTGTTCATATAAAGAGACAAATATTTCTCTGAAAAATATGATATTTTCTACCATATGTGATGTTTTATATGTCAAGAAATTGGTTGGCTTTCTTCTTTTCGTGGACTGGGCTAAATGATATTATCTTCGTCTTAAATATGATCAAATTGGCTAATCCTTTTGGAGGTTGTAGTAAGGCAAGAGCTGACAATTGTTTACCAGTCAATGTCGATGGATATAATTGAAGATCATCAGGATATGAAGCATCTGAAACGTGATTGGCTGACGGCATTATGCTGCAAAGTATCACTTCATTCGCGGCTGTTGAAGATTGAACATTTATTCAGAAAGAAGGAAATCAACCTTAAAATACTAAAATGTTTATTTATGTTATGTATTTTTAACACAATTTTCCTATTTTATATTCAGTTTCATGTTTATTGTTCTTATATATACATTCAAGCTGAATAAAGATCTTACCGTGGAGAAAGAAAAAAAATACTAATGGTCACTTGTTCATGGCCTAATTCCATGTCGAACCCTTTAAATGGTCTCCTTCTATCCCATCTATCAATCTCAATTGAGTAAAGCGAGTTGCCATACCTAAGACAAAATAATGTTTATTTAGTTGCATCAAATCTGTCGATAAATAGATCATGGGACATAGAAAAAGAAGACGAGAGTGTTATCAGTCGAGTCGAGACACGTGCTGCTGCATCAATGATGATTGCGTTTTTTTATTCGACCTTATTCTATTTAGTGAAGTTACATATAATCATATATAAACATATAAAAGTCAATAGACAAACATTCAAGTATGTAATAAAAAAGGAAAAAAAAATTCGCAAAATCAATGCGGTAAAAACGATAAAAAAATTACAGAGTGACAAATAAAATAAAACAGATAAATTAATCACACAATTGTCTTCTGACAAAACCTCTATAAATACGTAAGAGTTTTTTTAAGGTCATTCACTATTTTCTCCGAGAATGAGGGTAAGTAGCGAACCAAGTCTCCCGCGAACCTCCTCTGGGAATCAGTACGTCCCGGAACCTTGATATCCCTTGCCGAATAACGAGGAGCAGATGATTGCGTTTAGTTTGACATCCTCTAGGTAAACGCTATAGTCAATTTGTTTTGTTGCAAGATTTAAACTTGATTAAAGCTAAATTATTTATTGGTCGACATAAATAAATGTCCCAAACTATATAAGCTCTAAAAACAAAGATGTTTCAATTGCAACTGTAGAAATATGAAGGCTTAAGAGTTTATTATATGAAAACTCAAGGAAATGATCAACTTGCTTAAGCAAGCATAAGCTAAATAACACAACCACGAAGATGCTATGATTCATTTGGTGTTTGTGCTATACATATAATTTAGAATAATTTTATGAAGATCGATATAACCAATGAGATTGCTCTATTCATTACCTCCGCCGAAGGAGGAATTGTTTTCACTGGCGTTAGTTTGTTGGTTTGTTAGTTTGTTGGTTGGTTGGTTTGATTGTCAGCAGGATAACTCAAAAAGTACGAAACGGATTTGGATGAAACTTTGTGGAGCTGTTGGAAATGCCAAAAGGAACAAGTGATTAAATTTTGGCATCTCTGAGTGCAGAATTAAGATGCAAAATGAGCAAAATACTAATAATATTTCAAGTTAGCTTATTCTGCCAATAGATGTCGCTGTGCTGTGAAATCGGGAGCCGGGAGCGTCTTCCTCTTGGAATTTCCGTCGAGGGACCTCTACGCCGCCCCAGTCGTGAAAAATCCGCCTCGGAAGGCTCATAAGGACCCCGTGACGGCGGAGGTTTGCACTCTCTGAGTGTATATATGCCTCTAGTTTAACTTGTTGTTAAAATTGATTATAAACTATTTTGATCTACGGAGATTCCTTCATTATAGATATGCTGAGGCTAATATATATTTTTTTAAACTAGAGCATTTATTCTAGATGCAATAAATTATTAGATATTTAAAAATTATAATTATTTTAAACAAATAATAAAAATCATTTTATTACCTCCGCCGAAGGAGGTATTATTTTTACTGGCATTGGTTTGTTAGTTTGTTGGTTTGTTTGTCAGCACGATAACTCAAAAAGTACGCAACGGATTCGGATGAAACTTTGTGGAGTTGTTGGAAATACCAAAAGGAACAAGTGATTTAATTTTGACATCTCTGAGTGCTTATTTAAGATGCAAAATGAGCTAAATACGAAAAATATTAATAATGAAATGGGGTCTCTATTCAGGGAGTAGGAAAAATAAACGCTTAAAAAATATTCATTGACGTAATATTGTTCATATATCAGCTAAGGACTACGTCACTGGGTGCTTAAACTTCTTTCTCTTCCCGTCTTCCTCTTAATATTGATATTAAATAAAATATAACGCTAATATTAAGAGTATGATGGAGAAAAGAAAAGAAGTTTAAACATCCAGTGACGTATTTATGAATTGACGAATAACTAGTATGACGCCAATGGATGTTTTTTAGGATGGCTCTCTCCTCACTCATTATTCACCAAACACACCTACTTATGTAGACATATATGATTGGATTGTAATTCCGTTAAGTGATTCATTTGGTGGGGATCGGCGGAGGTTTGCACTCTCTGAGTGTATACATGCCTCTAGTTATATAATATGTTTTGTACAATATTATAGCATCACCATAGAAAGTTTCATGTTCATTAATGCTCTATGTCTTTATAACCCGCACCGATAGAAGTTAAACGTTATTGAAAGGGCGATTAAAAACGAGATGTTTTAGGATTAAACAAATTATACCTTACAATATATATTATTTTGGTCAAAACCTTATTATAAACAAAAAAAACAATATTTTCCGATTTGTCTTGCAAATATTTTCTTCGCTGCTAGCTTATCAAAAGACGGGGCATGACAGCAAGTTGTTGCCGACTCAAATCTTTCAATTATTTTGGAAATTCGGTTATATGGACCTTAAGTTAGGTATAATTTGAGAAAAATATATCTTTCATTGAAGGCTGATTTTCGTTTGACCACCTTGTTGTGGCGAGCATCTTTCCGTGATGAATTGTAAAGCAACACTGAGTAAAAATGGCGTAGGGGTCGGATAGAACTCGCGTGTCTAAAAAAATCTACTGGAATAAACTATTAATTTAGTAACTAATGCCCATGATGAAGATTCGATTGTTTTCTCATAAGCCCGAATATGAACATGTATGTAATATATATGAAAATAATGTACTCTTAAAGTATTGCATTTTTTGTGATTGCAAATCCATTTTTGCAGGCCTTCAAGCCATGTTAATGTACATACTTTATATGAGTAATATTTTGTTCATCATTTCATGCAAATATCCAATTCATTTGTGACATGACTGACATAGACATATTTGAATTAAGCTTTTCTCATTTTCATAAAATTGTTATTCATCAATAAAGACAAAATATTTATTTTATAAAAGTAATTTAATTGTAGAGACTTTATTCGGTTGCTTCATATAAAAACTTAATATAATTGGACATTGTGGGTTCAAATAAAAGCCTAAAAAATGAGCATGACAATAAACATTTATAATAAATTAATACATCACTGGAAGGTATAAAAACAAAGGATATTTTTATTTGTGGGTATGATTTTTTAAAGATTTTCTTAATTTTTGATATAGATTCTAAGGTGACGATGAAGGAAGTACAAATGAATACTTACTCACGAAGGGTAGTACCAAACGACCCTATTTGGAATTTTGAAATCTCAAATATCTTAAAGCCAGCTTAAAAAACTTGGTGTAAAATATTATCTGTATTGTAAATGGTTTTGAAGGTCGACGAAATATATATTTAAAAAAAATATTGGAGTAAAGAGTAAGTTTACATGAAGATGATTCTTTTGCCAAGAATATAACCAAAAACAATACTTATCTCTAACGGCCCCAATGTGATGCAAATTTCATTGAGTAATACCTCTAGTGTTCGGAGGAAATGGGTCAGGGAATATATGAAAAAACGGATGCTGATTTCAAAAAAGATATTGGAAGAACATACAATATAATTAAAAGTTACGGATTTTTTTTCAAAATTAAATAATATTCTACTGATTTTTGAAATGCTCCAGGACACATCAAAATAACAATTTTATATTTTATATATAATCGTTAAGTACCATAATTTAAATAAATAGAATTAATATGAAATGATTTAACTGCAATCATAACTGCTTTAAATTAATGTTTTGACTGTAGCAATAAAGTATTTTTGTTTATATTATCACGGTTTAAATTATTTTATTCTATTTACTCCGATTCTCTTTTTGATATTCTAGCTTGATAAGCCCAATAATGTACCAGGTATTATTTATAAACGTTTTTTATATATATTTTTGATGAGATTTGAAACTCACTTGAGCTGCTGGATAAACATTCACAATACGATCACGGAACAATAAAGCCAAACTTTACAATTATTGCAACAATAATTGTAGATTTGCCAAAAATGTACACATCGACCAAATTGCGTCCCTTTTTTGTCTTTTTTCAAAAATATTTAATTTTTTTTTCTTGGCCCAGTGCGCATATATTTCGACAGATCAACCAACGATATACAAAAGGTTGAGCAAATACTTAGTGAAAAACGATCAATAAATAACAACCATTTAAACGAAAATATAGGAAAACATTAAAATAATTTGAAAACAAACATAGCAATAAAAATTATATCTCTAATAAAATTTTTGAATATAAAGAGGCGATTAGGATGATACAGAAAGGTCGTCGTTTTTAACTGTTCGCATTTTGTGTAATATGTTGTGAACATTAGTTATGACGGCGTCACATTTGGCATTCTTTGTGAATGTCAGAAAGTCTTCCTCAGAAGTTTTGGTCTTGAAGAGGGGTTTTCAGTGAGATTTGGAGGGCTTGGTAAGTCTCTGTTAATGCAGGGCAGTTCCAAAGGTCTCCGGGTGTTTTTTTCAAAAGAACAGTTAAAAACGACGACCTTTCTTGTATCATCCCAATCGCCTCTTTATATTCAAAAATATAAAGTGTTAAACAAGTTCATAATATAAATATTACTAAAATAATGTTGACAAGTTATAAAACAAAATATAACATAACATAAGACATAAAACTTATACAAAGTAATAATAATCCAAACTGTGGATTGTAAAAGCAAAAATATTGTTTCACAATTTTCTTTAGATGGCTGAAATATCTGTAGGAATTCATCCAACTCTTTTTTCGTGCTTGTATATTTTTTTATGATCTGTGGAATAGAAATTAGTTATGATTTTTTATTATTCGAATATTTTTTCAGTACTACTTTTTCTCATATTTTTTTCCTACTCCCTCGATATTTTATGCTATTATTAAGAGCCCAATTTTAAATGCTGAGAGAAAAACAGTTTCAAAGATTAAAATGCCATTCGTTTTTCACGTCTCTATTCTTATATTTGCAATGATTTTCATCTAAATGAAGTAAATGCATTTTTGGTGTATTTGTATTTGTTGTTCGTTAATGATTGATCATGGAAGAGAATAATAAAGCCTTGATAAATGAATAAATAATGGATGGGATAAGGGATTTTATGAAACTGCTATGACTAGAATGAAGATAATATTTATCTCCCATCAAGTCACATAAAATTATGGAGGCACTATAAATAGGATTGCATTTTATGCTTTTCCTTTTTCAAGGATTCCTATCACGATTAGTTAATATGGGCCTTTTCTTATTATAATAATAGTTGGTTTGGATAAAATAATATCTCCAAGCTGGTTGAAGTAATGGGTATTTTTGTTTGTTTGTTCCTTTACCTCATCAATTTGAATCTGGTATGAGTCAGTAAAAGTTTTCAAATATGATAATTAACTTTGTTTTAAAAGTCATTCTTAATGCATATTTATGGAATATTGTATTTTGTATATCTTGTAACACAAGTGTTATTAAATAAAATATTATTATTACATCATTATTTTTGGTTCAAAAATTTACACCCGTACATGACTAAGCATTCTAGCTTTAATATTAATCTATCAAAACTAGGGTCTTTGAGCCTAAGATGGAGAAAAATTGACTCTTCCCTAATAGGATTCGAGCCTGAGCCCCTAATATTGAGTGTTGAACATGCCTTAACCATAAAGGTATAAAGATATAGAGAGCTTATTAGATTCTTCAGAGAACTATGCCATTGTGTACAGAAAACAGCTGAACAATGTTTCTCTGCTAATGGAGGATGGATTCTTCAGAGAAATACGTCATTGTGTCCTGAATACAGATAAACGATGTTTCTCTGCTATTGGAGGGAATAAGCTCTCTATATCTTTATACCTCTATGGCCTTAACTCTCTGAGCTATCGCATTTACTTGTTTATATAATTTTAAAAGTATTCTTTTTTCTGTATGTTTTTTGGCATTTTATTACATATATATTTTTGTACTTTGTCATGTGTGTTTCTTGGTAAACTATATATATATATATATACATATATGCAACGAAAATAAAAACTAACTAATTGATTAGGTTGACAAAAATTGACCTTCCCCTTATAAAACCTGAGCCCTATACATTCTACGCGTCCTCTGACTATCTTTTGTTGCGTACTGTAGGCAAGATATATAGAATGAAAGTATTTACATAATATTTTCAGTGATAGTAAAGTGACAGAAATCTGATAATTATTAATATTATGGTTAATAATTTTTGACTTATATGAAAAATATATTGTGGTGTTATCTTTCCCGCTACCCGGTGATTTTAAATGAGGTCACACCAGTAGGCGTAAAATCAGTTCTCCTTGCAAAATGGTAATATCTTTTATTTCAATATTCCTCGTTTATAAGTATGTACATTTTTATATTAACTACTTTATTAAAAAAAGGACAAACATAAAAAATAACATAAATTACGTTCAATCCAGTAGATTAACTTTTATAAAGTAAAGCAATTTTTTAACTTTAGTTTATCTACTTGAATGATCATAAATCTGAGAATATAAGGTTTGCAACAAAATTAATGATTGGCTATAATTTGTAAAAATAAATTTTGATATCAGCACGTACAGAGTTCTGCTTCTTCTACGAGTAGTTAATCCTCTTCTGTGATATTTAATCTGATAATATACTCTTTGAAGAAGCAATACTCTTTACGTGATCATATCATGATGTGTTTTAACTATTATACTGATTGATAATATTTATTCATAAAAATGTAAGAATTATATATTTTGTGCTCTTAAGTTATTAAAAAAGATACCGATACTCTATTGTATTAAAGTTTATAAAGGTTCCTCCATACATTTCGGTCGGCAGAAAAATATTTTTAATAACCATTTTCAACGAATCATAATGAATTTGGTCAGTAATTCTGGCCATGGTAATGCAGAATATTTCAAGTGGAAAAATTGGATCCCAACAATAGTTTAAAACAAAAATTTGGAGCTACACCTTTTCAAAAGCATTTAAAGTCATTGTAACAATCACAGTTTTAAAAGCAATAAAACAACCCTTGCCTCGGAGAAAATTGAATCTTGTTCGCACCTTGCTCTTTGATGGCATATCATCCCTCTTAATTAGGGGGTTTGCGAGCCATTCTACTGTCGTAGGAAAGAGCTGTTGGCAATCATGTCCTACCGCCCCCCCCCCCTTATGTTCATAGCTATAATAGAAAAAATTACCCAAAACGTCATTAAAAAATAAGTGGATTTTGTATATACTTTGAAGTTCCTCGTCACATCATTGATATGTGCACTGATGACGTAACACTTACAGTTGAAGCTAATTCTGAAGCACATATCATCAAACGAACAAAAATAATATTAGAATATTTTATAAGGCTAAAAATAAATCAATTAAGTTTATCTTTATATAACATCCAATTAAGTTGGAAACATGTATAAAACCGTAATATTCGTTGGTGTTTTATTAAACAGTAAGTTGATACATTTGGCATTTACTGGTGCAGAATGTGTTCATATCATAAGAATTAGACTGAGATTAATGCTAAAGCCAATTAAAACATTATGCAATGGCGGATTTTTAATCAATATATTTTGACAACTACAAATCAATCTTCTGATATTTTAAAGCTTCTTTGTATCCTTTTATAACAGAGAGAGTTATTTTAGAATGAAACAAATGTATATACTCCTAATTTCATTTTACCTAATTTCGTGCTGGGAGCATTACCCAATGAGCTAATATTGTTCCCAGCATACACAATAAAGTAGCAATTCATATATTTCACCATCCGTCTTCAGTATGAAGAAGATAGTTACTCACCAAGAAATATTATAGTGGCTTTTGCTGGGCTCAAATTTACCTAATTAAGTATCGTCAAATCTTTTAGCTGTTAGCGGATGCCTCCAAATAATTCTTTGAACAGATTGCGATAGCCGTGTGCGTTAAGGCGTGCCCAACTCTAAGTGTTGGGGGTACAGGTTCGAATACTCCTGAGAGGGGATGGTATTTTTGATATACCTCATTGATAGGGTCCTAAGTTCGAGTGACTAACTTTAATGCTATAATGTTTATTTATATCCTGTCGAATGAAATTCTATCAAACCTTATAGGCAAAAACAAAATCTTTAAAGGAATGCCTCATTGTTTGCAGGTGATTCTGCAATAGATATAATGTGTAAAAATTCTGAAAAATATTGTTTCATAATTTTGGAGAACCTCATGAACTTGAAGAACAGGTCATTATAGAGTGTTATTTTACACTTCACATCGGGGATGATAGATCTCTTCTTCATGTTGAAACGGTATCTTTTTATATAGTTGTTTTCCCTTGACCGTATTTGAAAATTAAATTATTGAAAAATAAACAAATAAAAATATAAATTGCCTCCAATATAATGAAGATTTCCCGAAAGTTAAAAAAATACGGAGTCTCTAATGGGACAAAGTTCATATCCAAATCACACATTTCTATATTTTTGATTACACTTTACGAACCATGCATTGATTGTATATAAAATAAATATATATATATAGTTATGAATAACAACTATAGTTGAAGACATAACTGGTTTCATTTTAATTAAATTCATTTTTTAATTAGGTTCTTTGCCATATTTTAATTGTTTTAAGATAAGGCCATTCGGGAATGGGTTAAATTATAATCCTAATATAATATTCAATATATACATGAATATACATATAAATGTGCATATGCTTCCTCGCCTACGAAGCCAATTTGTAAAGAGTATTGCAAAAATACATTTATATCTCTACGCATGTATATGAAGAGATTATACAAAAAAAACTAAGTGAAGGAGAAAAATACAACCATATGTGTATTAAAATAAGTATTAAGATGCATGCAGTGAAATTCGGAATAATAATAATAAGAAGTAAACTTCTAAGCTACAAAAATATAAGAATTATAAAAATATATTGTATGAGGCATTGATAAGATTTTTTTCTCCTTGAAATATTAAATATGGAAAAATATTAATTAAATATGGTTAAAAGCTTTATTTGCAAAACAAACATATGCTTTTTTAATGAAAACAAATCATAGAAATACTTGAGCTTCTAATGAAAGAAAATAAAAAACATTTTTTATTTTACTATCGTTTTTATGCATATTATACTTTCTTTATTCATCAATAAGTAATGAAAGTTTATGGGGTCTTAACCCTTTTTCTAAATGAATCATTATTGGACAAAATCATTGTTATTAATGATACATGTATCTAGATGTTTTGTCTAAATATTTGTATTCTATTATTGTTTGATTCTTTTGTACGAATTATCTTTTTGCTTAATTTTAAAATATATTTTAAGCATTACCAAACAAAGAGTTTTTAAAGTTCGTTTGTCGTTCGATGGTCGGAACCAAGAGTTCGAATAAGAGTCGAGTCTTTGATCAAAGGCGGAATTGAATTAGTAAGAACTTAACCCTTCCATTATAACCAAGGTCATCTGGCGCCTCGCAAATGAGGCTATCGGCAATTCAATTCTCCCCTCCCAGCTTCTGTCGAGGTAGGCGGAATCCCCACGGTAAACAATGCAGAGACGGCACTGCGATGAACGACTTTTACATTGGGAAAATAAAAAAATCCGGGAAGGCCTTCCCCCCTCGCAGCCCCCTTTGTCGTCGTGGCCCAAGTTATCAGCGCCGTTCTCTTCTCCTTTGCAGGGGTCGGAAAGATCGCAAGGGCCATCAAAGGGATGAAGGCAACTGAGGCCCTGGGTGTCGACAGGATACCTGTCTCTGTTCTCAAGAAACGCATTGAAGTGCTTGCCGGGCCAATCGCTCATCTTGTGAATAGATCGCTGGCGTCAGGAACGTTCCGACTGCACTCAAAATGTCCAATGTGCTACCCGTTTTCAAGGGCAAGGGCAAGCCTGCGACTGACCCCGCATCGTAACGGCCAATTTACATCCCTCCCGGCTCTGTCCAAAGTCCTGGGACCGTCGTAAAATCCGACCTTGAGGACCACTTAGCCAGGACGGAGGCTCTTCCAAACACCCAGTTTGGATTCAGGAAAAGCCGCTCGACCACAGCCGCGCTAGCCACCGCACATGCAAAGTGGCTGGAGGCCGAGCAGAGGGGAAAGGTTGTCGGGGTCCTCGGATTTGACCTTTCTGCTGCCTTTGACACCGTCAACCAGCTGCAGCTTTTACCAAAGCTGGAGAAGCTTGGGATTGCAGGTACACAGCTTAAGTGGTTCCATTCATACCTACACTGGCGGGTACCAGAGTGTAGTGTGGAACGGCACGAATCGTCTTCTTACCCGTCGAGTACGGAGTGAGACAAGGCTCCATTCTTGGACCTATTCTCTACCTTGTCCTGGTCGAGGGCGTCACCTCCTGTGTTGGGGTGGCAATGAAGATAATAGTGGCTACGGCGGACGACTTCTTCTTGGGCCGTTGGTGACTCCTGGAGGAAGTCGGGTCCCTCTTGGAGTCAAGGGCGGACGCTTTCTCTAGATTCGCGGGGGGGAACGCCTTGTCCTTAACGCCACCAAAACTCAGCTCATGATCGGGGGGAAACGTCAAAAAAGAGGATGTTGCAGTCTCGCCGTCACCGTGGGGGCGTCGAGGTGCACCCATCTGACGAAATTGAGTTTGTTGGGGTTAAAATTGGATACCGGCTTTACTACAGCTTTACTAATTTTATGGTTTCTTTATTTATTTATATATTTTAGATAGTTACAAATGTAACTAATATGCCAATGCAAGAAATATACTCGATTACATACACACCACCCTTAGATCCGTTATTTACACTTTCTTCCCAAAATGTTCGATTAATAAGAGTTGCGTTAATTATCTCACAAGTCTTTTGGTCATTTTTTTTAGCCATGATTTTAATAAGCAAGATAAATATGATGCAGATAAAAAAGACATCGGTTTATTAGACATTTGCTCGACAATAACTGTTGATATCGATTAGAGTTTAAATAATTAAAATATATTTGTGAACAAGATTCAAGTCTAATGTACTTAGCAATCCTTTGGACACATTACAATCTGGCTGGTGATTGATTTTGTAATAAAAGATGATATTTTAAACACTGTGGGAGGAATAGAGAATTTCATATAACTTTATCAATCATTGATAAAAGGCTTTTGATGTTCATATGTAGGTTTCATATATGATGAACATTGTGTTATAAATTTTGTTGGACGTCACAATTCTTACATTACATATATTCAAAACACTTTTGTATATTAGTTTCTTAACAATATTTCGAGAGTGTCAAAAATCTTACTAGTAGTAGTCTTAGTTCATTATTTTTGTAAATTTCTATGCTTATTTTGCTCCTAGATTTGACTCATCTCAACGGAACTTAATTTGATATCGTGTCGTTAAATGCACCTTTCTACAAAAAATGTTTCAGAAGACATAAAATATTTTCAACTTGAGATATATAATATCTAGATTTTTTATCGCCCTTGAGAACCATTACTTTTGCTCCACTTTTGACGGGCAATCCAACATAAGATGTTTTGTCGCTTTCTTCGCAGAGTTTATACGCTGGGTGATTTGACTAAATCGAAAAGATCCCTTTTGAGAAGGATGTTCTCCATTGATCAAGCCAAAGAGGAAATAAATATATATACAAAAATAATATCCCTTTTTATAATTTTCTGAGAAAAAATATTTGTTTATTTTTTACGCATTCATTGCTTTGAATAAATCTAAAGAAAAACTTGGAATCTTAAACCAAATCTTTCATTTATAATTATTAGTGCATTATTTTATCAACTAAATATCGGTAAGTATGTTTTTCAGGATAAATAAAGTCAAAGCGACGATTCTAATAGACTTTAAATTAATAAGTTTAAAATTAATCAAAAATATATAGATTTTTTAATACATATTTTAACTAACCTGAATCACCAAATATAGCAACTATCAAGGAAAATAAAAGCGAAATGTACTAGCATGTTATTTGTGCTTTTGTGAAACTCAATTTTCATTTTATTAAATTTATTATATATAATTATGCGTTGTACATATTTAAAATAGAAAAAAGATCTTGCTGATGAAAAGAAATGATATCTAGACATAGAGAAAAAAGCTTTCTTACATTGTTAACGTGAATGGTGAATAGCAATATTAATAGCTTGTAGTGAGAAAGTAAGACAATAGGTAAAAATTGTAAATGTTGAACAAAGATAATATCACTCTTTATAAATTACAATGATATGCATCGTCTATTTTAGACCTGTTATTTACACAAATAAGTATTTGGTATATAAATATGTATATATTTATTTTAAAGTTATTAAATAGTTGAATAGTTTTTATTTCCGTTTGTCATATGTATAGTATACGGAGGGAAAATATATGAAAACACAAAAATATATATTAAAATACCACAAAATATAAAAAAAATATTTTTTTAAACAAAAAAAAAACGGAGTGATACAGCTCAGTGCATTAAGGCGTGTTCAACTCTTAATGTGGGGGGACCAGGTTCGAATCCCGAGAGGGGAAGGTCAGTTTCGATCAACCTCATTGATAAGATCTTACGTTCCTTAGTCTATAATGCTTATTTATAATCACAAGGATTCAATGCTATTTAACAAAATAGGCAAAAAATCAATATCGTATTTTTTTCGTTCTTACATCAAGTAAAACGAATAAGTGTTATCTTGTTTGAGGTTTTACACATTGGAACGTCAGACTGCTTCATCCCAATCTGTTTGACTGTCACGATTTCTGTATTCTAAACACCAACCAGAATCAAGGCAAGGTCACATTGATCAATATGAGCTCCTGCAGCTGATGGTGTATGTGAATGAAACGCCAGCATTATTTCTTTCTCCAATTCTACTAAATAAAAAGAAAGAACAATCGTGAACAGTTATTATTATTTAAACTCGTGATTAAAATTGATCAAAAAAATTAAACTACATATTTTATGTTGATTTATAAACAAAACATAAAGTTGTTTTTTGGTTTAAGATTGAAATTTATAAAAATGGACGGATTCATTTTTGATGACACTGGCCTGTAAAGAATGGATACTACTTTGATATTTTTAGTGTTGATCATTTATTACAAAAAACAAAATGGAAATAATCATTGTGTCCTACTCGTTCTCTGATATGGAAGGAGAGATTCAATAGCTGTAGTGTTTTAACAATATTTTAATGTTTGTTAGACAATAAACTGCAGACTTGTCGTACAATAATTTTTACGTTAGACAGTTGGCATTGTTTGATAATAAAAATA
>CP045904.1:15056167-15069666 GCA_013387185.1 Caligus rogercresseyi
TAACACAGATAAGATCCCAGATTCGTTAAAGCGGTGGTTTGAATTAGGTATAATTAGGGAAATTGACGTGGGATTAGGTTTTAAAACTCAATATGTTTTATATACACTTGGCATACCCCGATATTTTGTTTGGAGTTCGTTTAAAACACTCATAGTCGCAAGATAAAAATCTAAGGGTTCATTGGCGGTATGTTATGAGACATTTCTTATGGGAAACAGCCCGATTGCGTTTGGCGGAACCTGAGGGCCCATTGGCGGGGGATTTGTAACTCCAAAACAGCCCAGTTGTGTTCAGCGGGTCCTGATGGCCCATTGGCGAAGTATTTGTAACCCCAAAAAACCTCGATTGTTTTCGGCGGAACCTGAGGGCCCATTGGCGGTGGATTTGTAACCCCAAAACACCCGCGTGTGTTCGGCGGAACCCGAATGGCCCATTGGCGGTGGGTTTGTAACCCCAAGCACCCCGAATGTGTTCGGCAGAACCCGAAGGCCCATTGGTGGTGGGTTGTAACCCCAAAACACCCCGATTAGGTTTGGTGGAACCCAAGGCCCATTGGGGGGGATATGTAACCCCAAACACCCTGATTAGGTTTGGTGGAACCCGAGGTCCCATGGGCGGGGGCTTTGTAACTCCAAAAACACCCAAATTGTGCTCGGCAGAACCCCAGGGCCCATTGACGGTGGATTTTTAACCCCAAAACACCCGAATGTGTTAGGCGGAAACCGAGGGCCCATTGGCAGGGTTTTTTTAACCCTAAAATATAATAATTGTGTTTGGCGGAACCCGAGGACCCATTGGCGGGGGATTTGTAACCCAAAACACCCCGATTAGGTTGGTGGAACCCAAGGACCCCATTGGCAGGGTATGTAAACCCCAAAACACCCCGATTAGGTTTGGCGGAACCCGAGGTCCCATTGGCGGGAGGAATTGTAACCCCAAAACACCCCGCGTGTGTTCGGCGGAACCCGGAGGCCAATTGACGGTGGGTTTGTAACCCCAAAACACCCCGAGTGTGTTCGGCAGAGCCCGAAAGCCCATTGGCGGTGGGTTTGTAACCCCAAGCTACCCTGATTGTGTTCGGCGGAACCTGAGGGGCCATTGGCGGTGGATTTGTAACCCCAAAACACCCCGATTAGGTTTTGCAGAACCCAAGGGCCCATTGGCAGGGGGATTTGTAACCCCAAAACACCCTGATTGTGTTCGACGGAACCTGAGGGTCCATTGGTGGTGGCTTGTTAACCCCAAAAACCCCGATTGGGTTTGGCGGAACCCAAGGGCCCATTGGCTGGGGATTGTAACCCCAAAACAGTCCGATTGTGTTCGGCAGAACATGAGGGCCCATTGACGGTGGATTTTTAACCCCAAACACCCTGATTGGGCTTGGAAGAACCCAAGGGCCCATTGGCGGGGGATTTGTAACCCAAAAACACCCTGATTGTGTTCGGCAGAACCCGAGGGCCCATTGGTGGTGGGTTTGTATGCATTTTGCCCAAGAGTTTGTATAATCTATCTTGGGGGGGGGGGGGGTACGCCAGTCTCAGCCGGGGTTCTATAACGTTGAAATCCACCGTTAACCCTGCGTAGATTTCAACTCGTGGCGGAACACCCGAGGCTAAGGTGTGCACAACCCTTAAGCCGCGTGTTTTTCTCCCTAAAAATGTCATCGGTAGATTCAAACCCCATGGGACCCCAGACAGAGTCCCCATGAATAGGTCCACAAAGTAAAAAATAAACAGCGCCGAAAATGCTTCACTACAAAAAAGCTTGGCGACAAAATTACCTACGAAAAAAAGAAGAACGACAAAATTACTTCACTACAAAAAAGCTTGGCGACAAATTTACCCGCGACAAATAGACGAACTACAAAATTGACTGACTTTAAAAGAGCAAGCGATGTATTTACCCGCGACAAAAAAACGGCTATAAAAAGCTCGGCGACAAATTTACTCGCGATGAAATTACTGGACACCTTGTTTTTATAGTTCGAATAAATAATATCAAAAGAATATTTAAATCTTATATAAAAGCCTTTATTTTGTTTGTGTTTATAAACGTAAATACAATAATGCCCCCCTATCCAAAAAGCTATTGACACAGCACTTTTAAATATAAATCGTTAGTTGCAAAAAAAAATTACGACCAACTTCTACATCGAGGTCGAGGACTAAGGGCAATAATAATTGAAGCCATCGCCCGCTACTCAGCTCTGCAAATTAAAATTCCGAACGCAACATCAGATGATGGAAATGGGCTGGAAGTGTCGTCCGATTCGTACCATCGAGATCAATTCATTTTTTAAAATCAGCCAAGAGGATCTTAAGAAAATATCGGCGTTTTTAAGGAACAAATAAATTGTCATTTATATTTAGGTCATCACTTTTTAACAGTAAATTTGAACTATAACGTTCATTTATGTTTTACGCAACTGTTGATGAGAGTTTTTATTTTATAATATTTATTATTTTATATATATTTATTTGTATTTTAGTGTAGTTTGTAAAGCACTGTATTGTTTGTTACAAATACTGAATAAAACTTCGTGACCGAAAAAAAAAGAATATTTATTTACTTATGAATGTTTTGAGCCTGACTTGAGTCACTTGTTGAGAGTCAGCTGCTACATAGACGTTTTTACGACATAACTCTACTTATACGGCTCTAATTAAGGGTTAAGAAAAAATAAGTCCTCCTTATCCTTTTTGTTTCATCAAGTTGATAATTTTTTTTATTCTGTCTATTTTGGATCCATTATTATAGGTTCTAGGTGTAAATCATGTATAAAGATTTTAATTTGACAGTTTAGTTTTCTTGCTCTTAGTTACCGCTAGATTGTGAGAGTACAAAAACACAGGTGAAAGTTTCTGTTGATTGAGTCGGTAGAAGAGACCAGCTGGTAGAGACGTCAATGGATTCAGAAGAGTTTAACCTCTCTGAGAGATGGGAATATTCAATGCAGTTATTGGGCTGCTCACCAGATTCAAGGAATGTGACACTATGATGTATGGTGAGAAGTAATGTGAAGAATATTTAGGTAGACTTGTTTAACACTTTAATTAACACTTTTCTTTAAAACATTCAAATAGATTATTTCTGCTTCTCCAAGGTTTTAAATTATCGACAGTTTGGAAGTATTGTAGTTGGAATACTGCAATGTTCAGAGAATATATACATCTTCATTGAGTAAATATTCCTCACCATCCAACATGCTTGTGAACAACGCCTGGTTTGGTCCAATGGAGTCTCGAGGAAGTTTTGTCTCATGTAGTATCAGACACAACTCTGCAACATCTCTATAATTAGCTCTAGGATTGGTCTTTTCTAGGATTTTATTAACATTTGGTATTGTATTTGCTTTGATTCCTTCCATTCTTGGTATATTTCACCTAAAATTGTGGGTTGCTTTTGTTTACATGTCTAAACAGTAATTATTTTAGACCACATATTGGTGAGTATCATATACATATGTTGTAACATATTTTTTACTTATTAATAATTAATCATAATTATTTAAAGATATTAAGTAAATTTTTGATTTTAAGAATATTTTCTTTCATTTGCAATGTTGAAATATATTTATTACGACGTTCATGCATAGTTCTCTAACACCATTTTTGCCAAATAAACTCGAAAAAAAGATAGTTTTTTTAATATGTTTTTATTTGTTATATCTGTTTTGCATTATAATTATTTCTACAAACCTCCTTTTGACTACACCATCATCAAAAAACTTAATTTTCATTTGCGCCAACTAAAATGGCCCATGCGGTAGGCATTCCAGGGCCCAAATTAAAAAATATTTTTCCTGACGATTATTAAAGCTTTGGAAACCAGAAATTCATAGATTTGAATAATTTAAAAGAAAGTGTGAAATTTGAACAAGTCTACTATTTAGGGCTAAATTCGAGGAGTCAAATTATAGTTATGATATATAAGAGTTCTTTATCCTTAATCAACTTCCCCCTTGCTGACCGTTCCGTAATTAAGCTAAAGTGTTGATATATTCAAAACTCAATGGATCAAAGATCAAAATTAAGCTCAAAATGTATGAATTACAATAAAATTAGCTCAATAAACAAAAAGCTTACATTAAAAAATATTTATTACATCAATGGCTTTGGTATAAGGATATGTCGCCATAAATTTGGAGTTAATGCCTAAATAAAGTTAATTGGAAATGTCTATCATTTAAAATATTATTTCAAAGTAAAAAAGAATACATAAACATTATTTAAATTCACAATTAATTTAAAAATGAACACAATATATATTCCTAAGGGCTTTAAATACATCATAATGGGATTGCTTTTGTTTTGTACTGTTTGATAAGCAAACAAAATGCTTTGAAGTTTAATAATGATATGCAAATATAGAACATATGAGCGAATGAAGAATAATGTTGATGATACAAATAACTTTTCAAGAATACGTACTATATAAATACATATCTATATATATATATATATATAAAACTTAAAATCTAATTCTATATAAAGTCACAAAATACATCAATATTTACTCTAAATTTATATAAGAAAGCCTATTCATATTTCCCAAGCGTTCAACTTCAATTACGAAACAAGTCAAGATGCATATTGTTTGCATTTCATACTCTTTTTCACGACACGTCGTTCGTCTGGGCGCAAGATATTTTGCACCTTCATTGCTTCTATGTTTTATACAAATGACTACATGAGTCGAGCTCATGTTCAGTCCTTTATAAAAGGAAATTAACTCTGTGGCATTTTATGTATGAATATTCATATACTTATATATAAAGTCATTTAATAAAAAACAATGGTAAATATTGTGTATTTATTTAAAAATACTTCAACACTTTATTGATTTAATTTGTGCAATTTTTTAAAAACATATATATATATATTAATACAAATAGTTGATTGAGAAGGTGACATAAGCTATATTATTATTTAATTTTTTTAATGGGCCATTTATTTAAAAATCATATATACAATAATATATACAATAATAAATAAAAAGTGCAAGAGGGGTTGTGATAAAAAAATCATAAATAAACATTGTAGTTTAAAATTAAGCCTCTGAGGCAAGACCCATCACATCATTAAAACATCATTAATCTACATTATATATAGTGGAAGTGAGTACACGAAATACAGGAAGAAAAAAATTGTAAATAGTATATAAGCACATCCTTTATTGCACGGCTCCCTCGATGATGTCATTTGAAGTCCTCTTATATCTTCTTACAATGAGTCTCAAACGAGAGTAAAATGACAGGATCACTGAGGAAAAACAATTTATTTTCTTTAAATTCTAGTTGATGTCCTTGTAGGATCTATTGTTGATAGTGTTAGCAATAAAACAATACTTTAAAACTTAGTTAGTATGATCATTCGCCTATATAATATCTGTATATTCAACAGCGACGAAAATTAACCTCGCTTAAAGAGCTCTTCTATGACGTATAGAGACCGAAAATGGTTACCCTCTGGATGAAAGAATGGATTTAATAGCAAATTTAATGTTATTTGTATAAATAAAAGGGAATATATTTTAATGTAAAAAGATGGCAATTTAGTTGAATTTGCTATGAATTACATTATTTTTATGATTTTGCTACTATTTTGAGCAGAAATAGAAGTTATATGTTGAATAACAATATTATTGCATTTCTAAATCTATTCGTAATGTCCTTCTTCAATCACGAAACCTTTTGGTTTTTTATATATCTAGGATCATCATCAAAATAGATTTTCGTAATACTCCTGGACGGAAGGGTTTAAACAACAAAGGTTTTTAAAACTAATTTCGATCAAAGCCAATTTTCACGATAAAAAATATTAATTTTATAATATATATATTAAAGAAGGCTAAATGACCAGTGACATCACTGATTGTACTTTAAAAAAGTGAATACAACGTCACTATGAAGTCTGATGACCTCATTACATGAAAGGAGAGTTTAATCCTTCTTGTTTACTTCCCAGGGTTTTAAAATCAAGTATTTCTTGCAGGCCAGTTGCTAAAGCCCTATTGTATCCATTCAATGGAACACTTTTTTTATTATTTGGTGCATATAAAAAGCCGCATGAGTATAGTACGAGTAAAAGTTGTTGACATCCATTGATTTCAATGTGTTTTATTAATAACTGTGTTTAAAAAACATTTATAACTAATGACGTCACTGTATATTTTGTCTTATTTTATCAGCAAAATTATACTTTTATGCTAGCTTCAAATATTTAAAAAAATGTTTTGCCTATTTGCTTCCATATAATTGCATCCCTTTGGATACAAATACGTATTATAGCGTTAAAATTAATCTAACGAACATAGGATCTTATCAATGAGGTACACCAAACTTGATCGTCTCCTTTGGTGAGTCAAACTTGGGCCTTCAACATTGAGAGTCCAGCGCGCTTCCATAGAGCTATTGCACTCCCTTAAACGTATTATGAAATCATGTTAAAAACCTCTGTTTAAAGAGGCTACCCTTCCAGGTTTTTAGTATTCCTTGAATAGCCTCATACCTTTAGTTAAAGGATCTACTTAATTTTATGTCCTTCGTTATCAATAAACTCTACCTTTCTTCTATACATTTGTCCTAAACAACAAATATAGACCTCATTTTAAAAAAGAACACACAATCAAAGAATCCGGCCTCCTCTCTCTCTCTCTCAAACATCAACAAAGGCATTCCTTAATAAAAGAAGAAAAAAAAACAGTATTCACCCCAAACCTACACACAACTCTTGAACAATAGAAGTGCATTTTTTTCGTATTCTCCTTCCCATTGAGACACTGCCAAAAAGAATCCCCTTGGAATTGCCTAAGGTATCTCAAGTAACACTACTTTGCTCACATGCCCCACCTCAACATGAACCAGTGATAATATAAAGATTGTCGAAGCATCATATATTCTTATTGGCATCCAATGATTTTCAAATCTGTTGTTAATTAAAAGAACATATAGGCAAATCAAGGTTAGTTGGCTCAGGTAATGTGATGACGTTACTGGGGAATATCATGATCTAATAGGTAAATCTGAGGAGCATAGATGTATAAGCACATATACACAACCTTTTTATCATTATTATGGTCTTTATTAACAAATGCATATTACGAATAAAAATACAATTCAAAAGAATGGATTAATTGCGTAAAAAATGCATATATGAACATTGAAGTGATTTTTGTTTTACGTTATTTCTACAACTATTTATATATTTTTAAAGAGAAAAAAAGACATTAATTTTGGTGATATTTTGAAACATCTTATAAAATATCGAATTACGCAACATAACATGGCGTCTTTGAACAATAAGTTTGTTGTTAATTTTAAACAAAAAATACTATTTGATGTAATTATGAAAAAAAAATGAAGAGAACAAAATGGTTTACATATTCAGCCTATTGTTCAATGAAATACCAATAAATTATTACAATAATAAAATTTAAAGAATATTATTTTTGATTGATAGTACATTTGAGAGTACAATGTGTATTTCGTCACACAACTCAGGAAAATAGTTGCAAGCAAGACTCGTTTTCAGATCCCGAGATTTTTCCATCCCGAAAAACTATTTGAAGATACTTCTTTACACGATGAAAAATGCGTAAGCTATATAAAAAACGACGAAATGTCCTAAAGGAGTCACGATTGAAGCCCTTTTTAGATTAATTGGAGGGAAGGGTATAAAAAGTAACGTTCGAACATACCAATAATCCAAAATTGCTACAAAACATCCGCAGAAACCAACACCCGCCGTTTCCATAATGTATAAATTTAGGCTCCGAAATATTTTCGTGTGTGACGTCACGTCTGCCGGAAAACATAAACAATTACTTTTACTATATATAATAGGTATTAAGATCCCTACTCAAATTATCTTAGTGCATCTTATTCCTACAAAAATGGCTTCAATAATTATAAAAGCAAAAAAGAATTTTTAGAGGCTATGAGGAAAATGTGAACAAATTTTTTTCAAATAATTTTATAGTAAATGGAAAGGGTGCTAGGAACAGACAATCTGTAAAAAAAATTATATACTTTTTTAAAATATGTCTTTCTAATAATTTTTGGTAATATATGATAAAGCAGTATTTTGTTTTGTATATTTTTTGGAAATAAATCCTTTTTCGAAATATGTCTTTGTAATAATATTTATATAATATATTTGATTATAAACAGTATTTTGATTTTAATAGTTTATAAATATTACTTTTTTTTTCTAAATAAAGTCTTTGTAATAATATTTATTATATGTTATTATAAACCATTAATTTTTTTTTATTCAACAGTTCAAATTTTAAAAATATGTACAAGGAAGTAAATACATAAAAACCTAAGAAAAATACGTGAGGAATACACATATAAATAAATATATAATTTAAAATTGGTCTTAGGAGCTGAACCATACATTTTTTCGTTGTTTTATGTTATTATCGTATAATAATTGAAGAGCTTGCTTTTTCATGAAATTTTTTGGATATTTTCAGCAAATTTAAGTCATCAAAAAATTATGAGTATCCACAAAATTTAATTTTATGCCATTTTCTAATAGAATTGTGATAATTATATTATATATGATCTAATTAAAAGGCTAAAATTATATTATAATTTAACATATTACTTATAAAATATACCCTCTTTGCCATATGTGACGTCATGCTCATGAGGAGGTTGCGTGGCGGTGTAACTTTTACTTTCATTGGTTAAAATGCTCTACAACTTACTTTTAACTACCTTGAGCAGAAACCAGGATAAGATACAGACTTCTATCATCATACTTAAAGTGAGTGGGAGAATGTTTCACGACGAACAACAACTCTGCTTGTTTATAAACAACTGAAAGAAACAACGGATCATTTGTTTGAGAGTGATCTCGTCTTATTCAAAATGTACTGCCCACAAAGGGAATACAATTGAAGAGGCCTTTAACGTTAAAATAACCAAGGATAAACTTTTTATCAACAGATGACGAACCACAACACCTCAAAGTCAATGCGTTAATAACAAAACAAATTTATGATCGTGTACCGCTCTAAATCAAAAATATTAGGCTTCTTGAAGGGTTTTCCTCTGAGGGACACCTCATGTTTTAAGAGCGAAGTGCATTTCGATAGCGCCATCGAATCGATTTACACCATAGCATCCTCGTATTCAGTCAGCTAAAAATCGCTATTACACTTTTGGAGTCGTCTCTTAAGGTATCACTGGGTGCAGTCATTCCTTCTTTTTGCCTCTTTTAATAAGTCTACACGAATATTCATTTTCCTTATGCATTAAGGGTATTGGGTGTTTTAATCACATCGAAGTATCTTTAAGACTGGAGCGATTGGCCCTTTCTTAGTCATAAGTCACGTACACAAAAAAATAATAGAAATATATTTGTGCCGTCCGTTCAGCTGATCCAGCAGTTCCCAAACTCTGAGGGTAATTAAGAAAACCAAAGCAATTACTAAATAATTTGGTGGTGCCATTACTTCAAAAAAATAAGTATCGATGCATAATTATGATGTGCAAAAATCTTACATTATTTTGCTCCCAAACTTCATAAATACTTTGTAGAATACAAAAGTTATATCATATGGTGTGGTGCTTATGATGAGGATTGAAGAGTCGTGGAGCTCAGAACTGATATGCTATAACTATTCTAGTGAATCTAAGACAACCAATTATGAATTATAGTTTTTAATACCAATTGATGATGTTTATTGTGGAACATCCATTTCAGTAAAACCGTACAGGAGGCGCGTGTGTCTGGTGGGATCCCTTCATATGTGGCGATTTATTCTTTTTTTATCTTTTAGATACTTTCTTTAAGAATGAAAATCATTGGAAACCGTATTTTTGCTCATAGGAAGTACGCAATTATTCGTATATATCCATAAAAGTCCTTAGTGTAATCGGACGCTGATGAGATCTGACAATTTTAAATATATTTATTCAACATCATGGAAAAAGTTTCCAACACTCAGTTTTAATGCTATAATTAATACTTTTATCCACTCTGATGGAAGCATCAAAAACATAAAAAATATGCAATCTTCGGAGATTGTAAACTCATTAATATATATTTAAGCCGGTCACCTTGTCCCTCAGTGACATCTGACCTATGAGAGGTAATATCGTTCCAATAAAAAAATAAAGATCCTATTTATTTGTCTAAATGGTTTGATAGATTGCATACTACGGATATTTATAAGGCGTATAGCATTCAAATTAGTCACTCAAACCTAGGATCTTACCATGAGGTAGACCAAAAATGACCGTCCCCTCTCTGGAGTATTCCAATCTGCGCCCCCAACATTAAGAGTTGAACACGCCTTAACGTACAAGGTATTGCACTCCCTCGTAATGATCTTTGGTTGAATGGCCAAGTTTAAATTTTTTCATGTTATTCAGGGCCACAAGAGTGCATTTTACTACAATTCAATAGTTTGAATATATATAATAAAATTAAGAATATTGATAAAATAATATTTTTTGTCATAAATAATAAAATGTACTAAATTTTATTGGCGACGATGGTGATGAGGAATATTACGGCAAAGGGGTCCTAAACACACTAAGCTTCTTAAAGGAAGCTCCTTTGAGAGATGCGGCTTACATATTCATTGATGAGAAAATAAATAAAACAATTTGCTCTCTAATATGAAATAATTATTAAGATCTCCTTCCAAATATGGATTATGCAGGTAATAAACAAAACAAACTACACAACAACGACAAAACTTTCTTTTGCGTGCCTTTAAGTACTCAAGTTTGTTTAATATTAGTAAATACACGTAATTTCCTATATATACCTATGTAAGGCAGCTCACATGGAACAAACTAGGAAAAACTTGATCTTTTTGTTTTTGCCATATATAAAGTTATATGCTGGAAGAAGGAACTTTGTTTTCTTCACATATTAAAATTTATAAATAAAAATGATGATGTAATTTGTTTACCTCCTAGAAAACAAAATGAGGCTCCAGCATGCCAATACACGTCCCCTACCCAAGTTTTTAGAAATTAGTAACGAAACATATGAATATATATAAGTAATGTAATTATTTTTTTGGTTAAAAACATTTTATTCGGTGAACTGCGAAAATTTTATACAGAGTACAAATAAAAACCACTAAAATTATATACAAACAGAGTAAAACTATCAGGGTAATTGCGGAAGATACATAAACTAACATTGTAGTTCATATTTACATGTTTTTCCAAGTTTCATTATTGTATTTTCAATGAAAGTCAACATCAAACTTATACCTTTTTTACAGAAAAACATTAAAATTAATTTATGACTCTGACCTTAGGAAGACAGGAGACGAATCAACTCACCGAGGAGCCAAAGATGGAAAAAGACGCCAGCTCCATTCGGAGTGATTATCCTGTTTTTATTGAGGCCTCAAATTATTACATCACAATAATTACAGATATGTACATATATAAAAGGTTTAAAATAATTACCTACTATGACATCATAAACATTTTAGTTTAAAAATCATTCTTCGCCTGATAAGCCTTTTATCACATATTAAAATCAATAACAGCGGGTACATAACATCTTAAAGAAAAGCAAATTAGGCTATCCAAAAAGTATACAAATATAAAGTTCTATCAAAAAGTAATTTTTTATTAAAAGCTTCATAAATTTAATAATCTCTTTAACATTGTAAATATTAGCAGATATTTTGGGTAGAATTTGATCAAATCCCCAGCATACTGCCATCCAGGTCCGAAGGCATTTGGGATTTTTATGGAGAAGGCCCTATATCGAGCAGCGAAGAAATTAAAATAGTTTTATTTTCTGTAAACTATTCGATAAAAAAAATTGTAGCTCCACATTTAACTTTTGACCGGCTTATACCGGATTAAGTTTTTGAGTGGCGGGTTTATCAAGGAGTTAAACTAACACAAACATTATAATAATGCAATTTAATAACTAACCTTTCCTAGTTATTTGAAGAAGAAATGTTACTTTGTGGGTTTTATCAGGGAGTTAACTAACAGCATACAATTGAACATTATTATTATAGTAATATATTTTTGTAACTAAGCTAAGTCAATCAACTACTGGTCCCATTTATACCTCGTTGTTTTTACTTCTATTTATATATTTTTACGTTTCAATGACTTTTGGTGTTTTTTTTGGCTTCACTATTTTGGTGCTTCATTAATTTCGTTATTTATAAACTTTAGATCAACTAATAATTTCTCGCGAAATATTTTCACATTAAATTTAATCAATTTAACAAAACAACTGTCTGATAAACCACTAAGCTATGAGAGGTGATAAATAAATTAGTCCTCAGACATTTTTGGTCGAAAAATATATGTGAAAAGTATAATACTTACTAAGATAATATGACATTATGTAATATTTTTTGGGGCGGCAATTATGAACATGCACTAAATAAGGCCAAAAAATAATAATATATTCTTTGTACTAAAATAGCAATGAGATTAGCAAATATTTACGGCGACCATGTAAAATATTGTCTGTCTTTATTGAACTCGACACGTCATATATTTGTGGAGTGTCGTGTGGTGATAATTCTCAAAGATTTTTTTCTTCTAAACTCACCTAACCTCGGTTGTGAATTTTCGAATGCTTGGAAAGGTATGTTCTCTTCGGCTCGGAAAGAACGACAATCACCGGAGTCCAAGCACTTTAGTATTTTAAACTCAAAGGGCCTTATATCTCAAAAAGCTGTCCTTCAACGAACCCCTGCATCCTTCGAGCTGAGGAACATATTTTTGAAGGCAGCAGCAAGATATGCAGCTTTATCTTTGAAAATCCCTTCGCTGGAAGAAGGTGCAACGTGGACGTCTGCCGGAAGAATCATTAAGTATTTCCCAAGTCTCTCCCTCCAACATCAAAAACTCATAAATATTATTTCAAGAAATTTTAGTAATGTATAGCCTTCTGCATATTTTTATGTTTTTTTTATTGTGTTCAGAGTTTTAAATTATTTAATAGTTGTGTAATTGATTGTAAAATGATTTGGGAGATAATATGTTATATTTTATATTTATATAATATTTTATTGTATGTGTTCCACCCCACAGCAAAAAACTTAAACTATAATGTTTATATTGTTTTATAACACATTCCTTTGGGTTTTATGTAAATGTCTCATTTTTATTTATTTACATAAAAATTTTTTTTTAAAATGCCATTTCTTAATATTCAAAGAACAGTTTTTATTTTTCTAATAACTTCCCTAAAAACCTTATGTACATTATTTATTTAATTACTTTTAGGTACAACAAAATATATCCTAATGTCTGTGGATGAAATGAAAATCTTTTTTATACGAGATTACAGCGAAGTTGAATACTTATATTTTTCTTTGGTTAACCTTTGATACAAAATTCATAGAAGTTCATTACTCATTTAAGTCCCGGAACTTTAAATCATGTCAGACACGAATTTCAGCATTAATAATGCATGTTTTTTTCTTAGTTTCTTGTATTTGACTGGCTGTGAAATGAGGTAGGACATGAATGTTCATGTGT
>CP045904.1:15069766-15096192 GCA_013387185.1 Caligus rogercresseyi
AAGGGTTTCCTCAAAAAGAGAAAAAATAACGGATAGATCACGACAAATTAATGCAGCTAGAGCACTTCACAAAAGTAATAAATATCCGTGCATTGATAGCTGTGGATTTTAGTAAGCACACTTTCGATTTCGGTCATCATAATCCCATTTTAACATCGATAAAAAGACTTTTACCCGAAACGTACTATTTTAACCCTATAGAAGCTCTGTTAGTTAACGCGCTCTTCGATTATCTCTTGGATGGCAAATACAGTAACCAATTTTACTCAAGAAAAGTTGCCGACAGGGGTGTCCTGTAGCCCCTCTTCTTTTCATCGCTGCGCAATTGATTAACGTAACGAACCCTAACATAAAATATAATGGGTTTGGAATCTCCTTCAATGAAGGAACAACATCTAATAGATCTCTACGCAGATGATATCACGTTAATGGTCCACGCTACTTTCTGAAAGTCAACTTATAGTCGAATTAATGTTTTACTGTCCGCTTTAAAAAAGTCTCTATTAAATCAGGCCTAACCATAAACCATGCTAAAACAGCCATATTACCCTTGGGATCCTGGTTCCCGAACAGCACATTACTATCGGTGGATGATAAAGTTTTGTTAATCATTAATGTTCTAGGAGATAGAATGGATGAAAGAAGGAGCATCGCAAAGACTGGACAAAGTTGAATGAACGATTTATAAACAGATACAACCATGGCCGCAGTTTTTCTTTACAAAAACGCATCGGATCTTTATAATGGTCGTATAATTCCTCTTGTTCTGTATAAGCAACTTCAATTCCCTCCTTGGCTGAGTCGGCAATAGCGGAAGAAGATGCTTGGGCTTCAACGCCTCTCACAAAAACTAAATATCCCTTTCACTCAAGCGACCTAAGTATAGATAGGTGGGGATAATGTCTACTCGCTCTATACTTCCAAGTGCTATAGAAAATAATTGAGGATTTGGGTGCTCACCAAATAAAGAATGGCGACTTGTTTATACGTCTTCCAAATACTATACTTGGTTGCATATGGGTACGCTTTTAACAAATCAAAAACTTGAAACATTCTCTCCTCTTCTTGCGTCGATGCAAAGAATTTTATGGAAAGCCAACCTGTCTACCACTACTGACACTTCGGTAGACATAATACACCAAAACAGAAATGTCAAACCTTTTATTAATAGATTTGGCGACCCCTCTCGTTTAGAAGAAACCGCTCTGTTGAATGGAATTTTTACTTTTCATGACTTGAGATCGGATTCCACTTTTGGCGGAGGAAGGTTTCGGTTTTCACTTCAGAGATCTGTAAAAACCTTATGCCCTTCTATGCCGTGGTTTTCAAAACTAATTGTTAACAAGCAAACATTGAATGAAGTACGCATAATAGCGGTAAGTTTTTAAATCTTCTAAGTCTTCCTCCGTCATGGGAAAAAAGAATTTTTAATTCAACTTGTGGATCGCTGACGGGTCCAAATTCCAGCTCAATTCCAAATCTCAGCAGACCTCATCAAATTTTATTATCCTTGTAATAACTGCGGTTTTTATTTAATAATACATTACACACGCCTTCGTGGATTGTCCTCTACTGAAGACGGATCAAGCCTTTACTCATCTAAACGTTTGTGGTAATATGGACTTAAATTCGAACGTGATTAGAGCTACAATTCTTTTTGGCGCATTCAGAAGAAGAAAAACAAGATCTCTCCTCATCAAAGGCTGTTGAATTTGCACTGCTCAACATGAAATCATTAATTGCGAAGAGACTGACAATAAATCTTATATTCGAATCGAAGACCTTAGAGCAATTATGATTGGGGCTGCTGCTCGTTATTCAGCCTCTCAATAAAAATTCCCAATTCATCTGCGACGTCATGGACATGGGCCGGAGATTTGATTAAGTTTATTCCTTCAAATTCTCTCGAATACATGAAACCTCATCAAATCGACAATAAGACGCAAATACGTTTTATATGAATAAGAACGAATTTTTAATATGTCATTTTATATTATGGTTTTATCTTTAGACAGTAATTTTGATTATAATGTTCATATTTGTTTTTTTTTTACGTAACTGTCTTAAATTGATTGTTTTTTTTTCTCTCCTATTTTCTAGTGATTCTTATATATTTTACACTGTATAGATTTTAGCTAATAAATAAACATCTTAACAATTCAAAAAAAAAAAAAAAAAAAAGAACTAGGATTTACATTTGATATTATATATGTATATATAAACTTTTACTACAAAAATTATAACACAACAAATCATTTCACATTAGGAAAACAATAAATAAACAAAGGCAATACTCTCATAAAAACACAAAAAATGATTTGATACTAGAAGTCAAAAGGATAAAACTTAATTTCTGTAAAAACGTAATAGCATTTTCAGACCCTTCACTGAGCAGATGAGTAGAACTTTACAAGTTCTCCAGCAAACTTCCATAGCGTTCCCGATGTCAATGGAATCTGGATGCTCAGGGTCGAATAACATTGCTTTGAGAGTTGTTTCAGTTTTTATAATAGTTTATGACATCATTGTTTGGCACCCCAAAATTTGCAATTAATACCAAAAAGTATGCATATACAATATACATATATCGCTTATTTGAAGGAGACAAAATTGCACTTAGTTTATGCATGAATATGCCTTTTCCATTGCATAAAGATATCTTCTTCGCCCAAAGAAACCATCAATTCCTCTCCTCAAAATCCTCTTCAGTAAAAAAAACCCGCCCTGAATGAAAATAAGCCAAGTAAAGATGTTGTTGTGTTTATAAGTTTACAAGACAACAAAGTTTTTTTGCTTTGCCTTCTTCTTTAATGTTATGAATATGTCTTATAAGCATCATAGTTTTTTTTTTACTTTCTTTCATGCATATGAGGTCGTTGAAGAGTGTGTTTTATTGATGCGGATCCCTGGTTTTGATACGAAGATTTTATGAATAAACTTAACTCAAGTGCCTACCATATTCAAGAACAGAAGATTTGGTGTATATGTTCCTCCCCCCCCCCTATATAGTAGGCTTAAGGCTTCCTCGGTTCTATTTAAATAGAAAGAGATGAAAAAGAAGATATTTGGGGTAGTTAAAACTTATAATTTAAATAAAAAAGTTTGACGGGTCTTTCATAAATGTTGTGGGTAAATTAGATTGGATAAATCTATGCTCGTGTAGAAGGAAAAACTCTACATATAAGATGAAAAAGAAGAAGATTTAAAACCCGAAGCCATGGAGTTTGTTTTATTTTCTAGATGTAAAGGCTTGACTGTGGAACGATGGTAGTTTCCGTGGCAGTAATTGAGTTGAAAAAGCTGAAATCATTTAGTTACATCAGTTATAACACTTTATATAATATCAAGACTTGTTAAAATTTGATGAAAAATATATTTAACATATATATTCTGAGTACTAAATCTAAATGATAAAATTAATTAGTATAAATATAAAAGATTTCAAAGAACATAAAATTTATAAGAAAACAAAATAGGGACCTACACAAGAGGTGGTTGCCTGTCTCAGTATCTAGGATTTAAACTGTAGATCTCTAGGGATAAAGTTCGATTATTTTATTCTAGCAGCAGGTACAGTAATTGAATATTTCCAAAAATAACAGTCTGAGGGAGGCAAGAGAAGTTCCTGGAAGATTAGCCACGACAGCTCAAGTCTTTGTTTCTGTTTTCTGTTGTGTGTGCTTTCACCATTTTTTAAATGACATTTCGATTCGTTTTTTGCAGTTAGTATTTTGTTATTTATCAATCAAAGACCAGCTAATATTTTCCTATTTGACCAGATACATAAGTAAAAATTGTATAAAACATTCTTTGTGACTCTTTTATTGTGTTTCTTTCTTTATTTAAAAAATACATAATTTATTAAAATTTCAACCTTTGAAACCTTTTAACTAGTATCAAAGGAAAACAAATTCTCTATGGTTTGCCACAAATTGAATCAAAAAATGATGTCATAAAAGATGTTTATGTCTTCATCTTATAAATAATAGGTGGATGAGAGGCTAAGGTTTATATTATAGTGATACAACAAAAGAAGAAGAATAGCTTACGGAAAGAAAAAACTTTCAATGTTATACATTGGGCTATTAAAAGTCCATGTGGGTGTGGTTCAATGAATTCAAAGCCATGTAATACTCTCATTAAATAATAAGTAGAAGGTGTTTTTTATTATTTGAGTATTTTTTTTATTTCATAAAGTATATATATATAATACAGAGTTTAACTTTTTACTCTATAATCTAAACATAATTAAACAACAGTAAGAATAAAAATCATTAGAAGAAATATTTTCAACAAAACTGTCAAAATAATAAAAGAAGGTAAATTTGACTAAAAAATATCAAAACAATGTTATTTTGAAAATCCTTAATATCTTTGAATGCTCGCAAATTAGTGGAAGAATACATTTAGTATCCCTTGCGTGCCATCAAGGGAAACATTCTATTAAATATCTGGTGTTAGTCCTTTGGATCCTCGAAAACCAGGAATCTTCATTATATTGATAATCTATTAAATGTTTTGAAAAAAAATCTTAAATTTTTGAACTCCTCCAAAACTATATTATAAAATGAATCTCCCCATAAATATGTAATGTTATTAATAAATGTCGAGTATCAAACTCTGTATTTGACTACTGTTCAAATGTACGACGTTCTCTTGATTTATTTTCACAATCATAGGGTTCCTTGCAGAGGTTTGACCATAGAGATATGAAAATCTTAGAGATCACTTTTTTCAAATCTCCTTTATTATTTAGACGGTATATAAAGTATATATATATACATATATATAAAATAAATATTATAGTTTATAGTAAACTATCTCAATAAAAGGCGTTACAATAAAAGTATCACATGATCGTATTGATTAAATGTTGCATGATTCTTTTCGAAATTTTAAAATATCTCTTTGACTTTGAAGGGTAAACTTCCCGGCGCTTATCCACGGGTGTCGGATGGAATCTTGAAGGTGAAGGCGGTATATCGGCGGCAGCAGAAATCATCACGAAGCGAAGGTTTTTTTAGAGAGCACTTTCTCTTCAATAACAAAGTGATATTTTCGTAAACGGCTATATGGGGCTCACAACAAACTAATGAATAGAACATCGTAATTGAAAGTTTTATTGCTTGCGTTTCTGTTTTAACAATAAATGTATAGAGGATTTGTTTGGCCTCTTTCCTCGACAGATGACTAGCTCAATGAACAAGTTTTCTATTTTTATATATTTGTGTATCTGACAAGCCATTCTCCAATTTAGATGTTTTGTAATAATATGAGGATGTTATATTTTTTTGAATTCAAAGACATATAATTAAATTATTGCATTCAATTAATCGCTTTCCTCACAATCAAAATGAGTGTGATAAATATCTTTATTTCTTTAAATGTCAAAGTTTTAATTCATATTTGCCACATCAATACAGTATAATATAAAGATCCACTAAATAACAAATGAGTAAAAAATAAACTCTTTTTAAAAGTTGCGTAAAAAAATAAATGACCATTTTACTTCAAAAGTACTATTAAAATGTGATGACCTAATTTAAAATGACGGTTTATTTGTTCTTTAACAAACGGCAATATTTTCTTAAAATCCTCTCGGCTGATTCTAAAAATTGAATTAAACGCGAAGGCACGAATCAAACGACATTTTCAGCCCATTTGGAATCATCAGATATTGCGTTAGATATCTTAATTTGTAGAGCTGAGACGCGGGCGACAGCACCAATGATTAATGTCTTATTTATGTTCAGTAAGTTTTCTAAGCATAAAATGTCTTAATATACTAAAATGTTTAATTACTAAAATGTTTCATTATATTTTTACGCATTAAAATCATTTTATAAACAGTCTCTTTTTTATGCTTGTATATATTTTTATGAACTGTGGAATTTTAAAAAATATATACAATAGTAATAGTGTTGTGTACTGGATCATAAGAACAAGTTCAAAGAAAAATTTACATTATAATTTTTATTCATGTGTACCTTCACATATTATCTTAGGTTTTTATCTATTCCTTTGCCTTTATAAATGACTAAAAATTGAACTATTGAATCTTATACTAATAAAAAAGAATTCCGTTCGTTCGTTCGTTTGTTCGTTTCCCTGTATCTCGCGAACGGGTCATTAGATCTTGACGAAATTTTCAGTGAATAGTTAAAAAGCTCAAGGAGTGTTTTAGCGGGGTTGCCAACTCCCGGAAAATTCGTCATCGACATGCTTATTTTATTCGCCAAAACTTTTTTTGTCATTTTTTAAAAATTTCCAAAATATATTTTTCCAAATTGTCTGTGGATGAGAATGAGGTAATAAAACGTGTTTTTGTTTTATTGAGTGTTTCCCGGAAAATTCGTTTTCTACATGATTACTTTTAAAAAAATATGTCCCTGTATGTCCCCCCAAATTTAACTTTTGTGGAAAATAACAACATTTTTTATTCGTGCTAATCGAATTTTAATAATACCTAAACATGGAGAGTGATGTCAGTACCCAGCCTTAAGGAATACAAAACGGAAAAAATGGCAATGAAGACCCAAGGACAACTTTTTAAGGAATTGATTTTAATGTGAAAAGTCACAAGCAATGACATCACTGATATTATTCGTGTGATTTCTTCTTTTTACGATTTTAAAATACGCAGCCTTAAGGAATACAAAACGGAAAATGGCAATTAAGACTCAATGACAACTTTTTAAGGAACTGGTTTTATATGAAAAATCACATGCAATGATTTCACTGAAATTATTGGTGTGATTTTTTCTTTGTGCAATGTTTATATACCCTGCTGTAAGGATTATAAAACGGAAAAAATGACAATGAAGACAAAATGACAACTGTTGAAGAAACTGGTTTTAATATGAAAAATCACATGCAATGACATTACTGAAATTATTCGTGTGGTTTTCTTTTTACGATGTATAAAATACCCAGCCTTAAGGAATAAAAAACGGAAAAATGGCAATGAAGACGCAATGACAACTTTTTAAGGAACTTATTTTAATATGAAAAATCACATGCGATGACATCACTAGAATTATTCGTGTGATTTATTTTTCATTCCAGACTATTGTCAAGTTGGAAAATCACGGGCAGCGCCGGGTAACATACGCTAGTAACATATAAAAATAGAAAAAATATATTACAAAATCACATACTTTTTAAAGATATAAGTAGATGTCCTCTGTACTAAAAAGAATATAGTTTACAAAATAAAAACCACAGAAAAAGGATTTTTAATTATTATTATGCAAGTCATCGTAGATCTCTGCACACAAAACAGCATCAGTTGTTTACCAACAATGTGCAAGGTAATAGAATTTATATCTTTGCTGAAAGGAGCTTCATGAACGAAAAAAATAAAAATAAGTGTACCTACATTGTATATCATTTAAACAATAAACTATAAATTTAAGTGAAACCATGAATATTTAATACGTTTGCAACGAGTTATTTCTTCCCCTTACTTCATGAATTTAAATTTAAATATCGATATTTACTTTCCTACAATCTTCCAAGACGTAGGAGGAAAAAACTATTGCGTTTTTGGTTGTGCATAATGCTATGAGGTCCTTGTTATCTACATTTATTTAATTTAAAGGTGTACTCGACTTTGTATTTTCTCTATATATGTTAGAATTCATTACTAACGAAAATAAAAGAAACATAAAAGTCAACGAAATGTGTTTCCATTGAAAACTATTGTTTTATTCTCTCACACTTAAATTATGACACTTACAATCTTAAATCTTGTTATTAAATTATATATATATATATATATATATATACCGGGTGAAGGAGCAAAAAGGGTCGTATTTTATAAGCAATTTAGTTCAACTATATTTCTGGATATAATTAATCAATTAAGTTGATTCTTTCGGAGGTTCGAGATCTACTATGGATATGATTAAATCATCGATATAAAAATCCCCAAACAAATACACGTATAAGAACAAAGGTCCAATTTCGAGCGACTCTCAGGCGACGCACATCTGAGCCTAAATGATCATGGTACCGCAGGAAACAAATAATTTTATTGTCGTTTTTACAAATCACAACTTCAAACCATAGTAAACATTTGCTCAATTGACTTGAACCATTTCCACTTGATGATCCCACTGAACCAGGCCATAATCTGCTGCAACTCCGTCTCTTTCTTTAAGAGGTTTGTCTCCATTTGCTAGGATCCTCTCTAATTTTGATTTGAATGCCTTACAGCTGTCAATAAGGCATTCTCTGGCGTCCCAGGCATGATTGGCGACTTGGAGAGCTCTTTCCACACGGAGTAATCCAAAGGGTTTGCATCAGTAGAGGTGAGATCAGTGAACATTATGATACCAAAATTGCTCCTCTTCGCTAGGTTAAACAGCTTCTGACACCTCATCATCCTTGACCCTCTTTGACAAGCCTTTCTTTTAGGTCCAAAATCAGATGCGGCGCCATTGTTTTTAAAATGCACTTAATTTAATTTTGGTTGTTCGAGAAGAATACTGCATACCTTCAGCCTTTTAAAAGAAGATAGAGCAAAACAGGTTCAATCACATAACAAAACAAGCCTAAAATAACCGTCGTTGCCCTTTTTGCTCCTTCACCCGGTATATATATATATATATATATATATATATATATACATATATATAACAATACAATAGAATAATACCATAGAGATATAAAGATATAGAGAGCTTATTCCCTCTGCAGAGATGTTGTATTTCCTCATTGATAGACCCACATAGGTCAAAAACTAGGGATAAAAACCCAAAAATTTCCCTAATTCATCAATAAAAATAATTTTTCAAATCAATAACACTGTCTTCTTCATTTTTTACGTCGACAGTCAGCGTGATGATCCATTTTCCGACAGATATGATGAAGCCCGATAAACATTATTTTTTAAATATAACAGTTGCTTTCTACAATAAATATTAATAGGTGAAATAAGAGGAGTCAATTCAAAGGGGTTCGTGAACGACATGGACCGAGGCCCATCAAGAAAAGACAATTTATAAGAAGGATGATTATCTTCCTTCTGAATGTATGGTCAATCTTCAACAGTCGCGTTTAAAACCCCCAGCTTTTATCTATCCCTGCCAATCATCATGCGTCTTACTCGTCTCCTCAACGTGTTCAAAGCTTTATGGTTGGTCATTGACATTAAGCTTCATTGGAATAATTATTGTGTTGTTAAACCAAGGCGGGACAAGTGATACAATATATGAGTATTTTAGGAGTTGTGTTTATTCATTCATTCTAAATATAATATTGCTTGTCAAACTGACCACTAAATAGAAAGAACTCCTCTGTCTGACCGCAGCTTCGGATGCGTCGCTTCTTCTGGACGACAATAATTCATAAAGTAGGTTGCTTTATAAGACACATACACAAGGCCATATTATATGTAATAAATATTTTAGTAGGGTTTGGCATCCCTTCAGATTGGACAAAAATAAATACATTAGTACGCTATCATAATAAATATACGAGTTGGTTCTAAAAGGAAAGCTCAACGACTTCTTCTTGATATGAATAGTCAGAAAAAAACAATACCATCTTGGTGAGCTAAATGAATTGATCCCTAAGTTATTGTTCACCCTTCAAAAAACCTCATAATTGAAGGAATACCCCATATCTTAATGTCAACTGCCTTATGTTATTGTTCACGCTTCGATACTTTCGACCTTCTCACGTTATAGATAGAATCCCCAGTTTGATGTCCTTAATGGCATGTACAACAAAGGGTAGTTCTTATAAAATATTAAGTAAATGACGTCAAAGGGGAAGCATTATTTACGGTTTGTTTTGTTATTATGGCTTACTTTATATTGCTTCGGGTGAAGTAAGAAGTTGATAATCTCGGCCAATCTGAACATCGTTTTGAAGTGTGGGACACAGGAATGAGGCAAGACCTTTTTTAATGTATCAAAAAGAATAGTTTAGATTCGGTTTTCCATCTTTAACCCAATGGAATAGCGACTTTCTAAAATACTAAGGGGCTTTAAATCATTTACGTGTCTTAATTAAATAATAATATGATAAAAGGCAAATGGGATTCAAATAAAAATAAGAAGATGTTTCTACCAAGAGCACAAGGGATTGCCCATTAATTTCATAATCGAAACTAAATTAATAATTGGAGGTACATAAAATATTTTCATTGATTTGAAGCACATCAGCATCTTTTCAAGGAACTTCTTTTAGAGGCATTTTTTCTCATTTAAACAATTACTTTATTTATTGAGAAAATTTACACATAATAAACATTTTTATTTGTTAATTCAATCATAATTTAATAATTCATGACATTTATCTACTTCTGGAATATAGAGATGAAAACATATTTTTACCATTCTCCATGTTTCTTATCCACAGACCAATAAAATAAGTGGATGCACAAAAAAAACTGAATAAAAAAGAGAAGAGCAATTTACGACTGAGCAGCTGATAAGGAAAGAAGAGAAGGAAATAATAATTATTAAATATTATTTAGCAGACAAAGACTTATTTCCATAGAGATATCAAGATATAGAGAACTGATTCCCTTCAATAGCAGAGAAAAATCGTTCAGCTGATTCTGTGTGTGTCTACTAAAAACAAAGTAATTTGAACTACGCCATCGTAAGCTGACCATAAAGATAGATTATATCTCTATGATCAGCTTACGATGACGTAGGTCAAATTACTTTGTTTATATTGAACACAAAAATACAGATGAAGGGAATAAGCTCTTTATATTTTTTATCTCTATGCTTATTACCCAGTCTTAAGGAATTTTAAAAGGTAAAAATGACAAAACAAATACCAATGACTTCATTTTTTGCCTAATTGGTTCGACAGATTTGCAGCTTCCGACTGGATATAAATAAACATTATAGCATGTAAATTAGTCACTCAAACCTAGGATCTTATCAATGAGGTGGCGGACCAAAAATGACCATCCCCTCTCGGGAGCATTCGAACCCGCGCCCCCAACATTGAGAGTTGAACACGCCTTAACACACACGGCTATCGAGCTCCCTTCCAATGACGTCATTTTTAGGACTACTTTTAATAAATATAACATAGTATGACTGTAATAGTCTTGTAGGTCTTTTGCCGGATTTGCTTTGCATATTCCTACTTAATTAATTCACAAAGTAAAGCAGCCATTTCAAAAACTTTTATTCTCTTTTAAGTATTTAGTTATCATATGGATCGGTAATTTTAACCCTTTAATATTTGTTTATGGATCTACAAACATGGAATACACGAGGATTTCCATACGGCTGCTATAAAGACCAAACAAATGTGTTCTTTAAAGAGTCTCTATTTGTTCCTCTCAGTCCTCCGAGAGGCCCCTCTTGGATTCTTTCAAAAGGGGGAGGAGGGGAGTTTTCATGAGAGCCATAAGCTTTTTATGTAGGAAGTCTTTTTTTCAAAATTAATCAAAGGGAACCTCCATATGTTTATATATATGTGAATGTATGTGTGTGTTTCTTGACATATTCTTGATAGTCATTGTAAATGTATGTATGTATATATGTGTATTGTATATGGCCTCATAAAGCAAAAAAAGACTCTCATTCAACTTCTGTGATATAAGATATAATAAGTAAATCTCTTATGTAACAGAAGTTTTTTCTTTCTTTTAATAATAGAACAACATCGTAAAGTCAGGAAAAGAACGGCAAAAATGACATATTAATGGCTCAAGTGGGGATTTTATTATCTAACAACACTAGTTATTTTCCTTATTACTATTTTCTTATATATTTATGTATATATATATATATATATATATCGCTGCTTACTGGAAGCTTATACGCTTATGTATAATCAACAAACAAAACTGTTTTCTAATATAAACATATGTATAAATTATCGTCATGTTGATTCGGAAACAGTTTTCGTAATTTTCGCCACATTGAACGTGGCTACGTTAAACATTTAAGTTTCTTTAGGAAGTTCATATCTATATATTTATTTTCATTCGGAGAGATATATGTAAATGTGGTTGAACGCTTAAAAAGGTGTTCCAATTAATCGACACAAATGATGCATTTTTCTAGCTATCGGTTTGGACAAGTTTTGGGATATTTGACGATAGTTACTTCTTTAATTATATTTTCATAGATTAATGTAAACTCAAAGGCTTTCAAATATATTTATTATATATTTACAAAATACATTCAAATAGACCAAATATATTCTTGTTCTGAGGATGTTGTAGTAAAGGAAGGCATGGTTTCCTTCAAACGCTTTGACGAGCAAAATAGATGTAAATGTATATATATAAGTGGATTACGAATACAGCTTACTTTTTGCATCGGAAAGGCCAGTAAGTACCAAGCAAGGGTGCCCCTCTTATTACAATTACAGTTTTTCGACACATTTGAACAAAGTATTCGGACAATTGTTTCAATTTCAATTACTTTAATAAGCAGTCGTGCCAAAGACGTTTGAACAACAAATTAAAATCATTTAAATGATTGTTTTAAAAGTATTTTTTTCGATGCGTTTGATCCATATGGAATAAAACTATTTAATATTTATATTATAGAGGCATTACACATGAACTAACAAAAATATCCAAAGCTACGTCTGTGAATCGATCAAGGTAAAACATTAATAAGAAAACAGACAATTCAATAATGACATGGAATAATATTGACAAATGAGATAGGAACATTTGAAGCTTCAAACAAATTGTAACAGCTCATTTTTGAAGTAAAGAAAATGACAGGCGTTCTTTTAATAGATAAAATGATAAAAAGTACCATGCATTTTTAACAGTCCGAAATATTTGTATCTGTTATACAATTTATAATATCCTTAGAAAATCTCGACTTGCTTCTATATAACTGAATAAAGACATATAAAGTATTAACTATATTCGTCATCAACAAAGTATTAAAGCTATAAAAATATTTATGGTATGGATCCTTTTAAAATTAACTTTGAAGACAGTAACATATAAGCATGAATAATTGAAAATACATAGATCCGAAATATGCAATAATATTTTATTATGATTTAATATAATAAATAAATCTTTATGTTCTCAAATACCTAATCATGTTCCATCACATTAAATTATGAATCAAATTTACATCCCCACTTAAATTCAAGAAGTATTTTTTTTCTCAGCCGTTTCTTTGGGTAATGCGGGCAAAGAAATTGTTAAAACAAAAATATATACAGGGTGCGGCAACATAACTTCCTTTATTCAGAAGGCAATAAAACAAGATGTATAAATCAGAAAGGTTTTAATTTTGTTTCATGATTTTAGTATATATTTAAAGTTTTGTTTCACATAGTTTTGAAAATCATATCAGATAGGTGACGTCCCCATTGTCCATACTCTGTATATGCCGATTTCGGGTGTTTGCCATGACCCTCACCAGCGTATCAGCGGGCATATTGGCAATTTTTATCTGATGTTGGCCTTCAAGTCTGGTAGGCTGCTCGGGCGGTTGACATAAACACGGGATTTCAAATATCTCCACAAATAAAAATCACAAGGGAATCAGGGGAGGCTGGAGGAGCTGAAAAGGTCTCATGTGCTCAGAATTAAAAATGTAGATGGCTCCTATGAGAATATTACTTTCAAATTGAAAGGAATTGATAAAATAAGTTTGGATAGAAAAAGGAAATTGACAGTGACTCTAGTCAATACATTTAAGAGAGTGAACGAAGCCGGAGTGGTGGAATGGATGAAGAAATTCGAGAGAATTGTAAATCATTACCCAAAGAAGAACCCTAAGGACGCAACCGCCGAGGAAAAATATAAGAATTATAGAGATGTTTGGAGGGATGATGATTATATTGTGGAGATAATTGCCGATCCCTCTTCTTTGCCTCAAATATAACCTTTCCAGGGAAATTTGATTAAAGTTAAATATACGGGAGTTAGGCTGCAGTGCCAGAGATGCTTTGGCTTCGGCCATCTTAAACAATTTTGCACCCAAAAGAGAGTCAAACTAAGTGACTATGAACAGGCGCTTAAGAGGGCTTTAGTAGAGCTACAAGCATCGTGTTCTCGGGGCGAGACTCCTTCAGTAGTTGAATCCCAGGGAGAAAAAGATGGACAGCTTCATGGTAAAGACAATGTCGTTGAGGTTGGAGTAAGAGAAGAAGTCTTAATGGATAGTCTAGGAGAGCCCTCTCTTTCGGAGAGGTCCTGTGGCATTGAGGAAGCAATTGAGATCGTCTCTGTGGAGGATAATTTAAATGAGGGTGATTGTCCAACAAGCATTCAGGCAGGAACATCTCCTTTGGAGCAATCCTCTTGGCGTGCTGGAGTTCTGGGATCGGTCTCTTTGATTGAGACTAATAGAGATACGACCGTCTCTGATGCTCCATTGGACCCTACTCCTTTATTAAATGGAGCTTGTCCGGGAGGTGAAGAGAAGGAGGTTAGGTCAAGCGACTCTCCAGCGCTTTCTCCTATTAGAGTAGTTAACGACTCTACGAAGAATAAAAATAGCTCACACTTGAATCCTAGTCTAATTTTAATGCATCGGACTAGATCCCAATCTGTAGGGAAAAGAGATAAGCCTGATTCTTCGAACTCCCCTGATAAGAATTTAAACCCCTCGAAACTTCATAGAACATAGATTTCTTGTTATGTTCTCAATGCAAACTCTCATTACAGAGTTCCTCCATAGCCCTGTTCCCAACATCTACTGGGTTAGGAATTAAGAAAATTATCTCCCTCAACACTAGGGGCGGAAAAGAGAGATTAGCCAGGCATGCCTTAATGAAGCATCTTCTGTCTCTGAATGCAGACATTATGTGTCTGCAAGATATAAAGTCACTCACATCTTCTACATGTTCGAATACTTGTCCCCTTTGTCTCCCTAGAAGTTTTCACTATTGTTTTACCGGCTCAGGATCTAAGAGAGGAGTCCTAACCCTTATTACGAAGAGAGTCTCAATGTGGTATATCATCAAAGAATATTCGGGAGCGAGTGATTGGCATAAAGTGCGCTTATCTTCGAACGGAGTTACATTCTATGTAATTAATGCTTATGGGCCTAATGTAAAGTCGGCTCCCTTCTTCCAAGCTATTTTAAACTCTCAGCATGACAACAAGTTGCCTATTCTTATGGTTGGAGATATGAATGTTGATTTAGATCAGCCAATGCATGTTTATCCGAATAGCGCAATGCTGAAAAAAGTCATTTTGAGTTTTGATTTAATTGATGTCCTAGAGAAATTTAATCCGGGATCTTTTTCGTGGTCCAGAGGAAATAAAAAGTCCAGGTTGGACTTAACTTTGGCCTCTCCCTCCTTAGTTCAAGAAAAGCAGGCTATCGTTCCGAACCTTCATCTGACCACAAAATTATGGAAATAGAGCTTTGGTGTAGCGCAAAAAAAGCAACATCATTGTTCCATACTGGCTTCTGGATGATGAGGAGTACATTGCAAGCTTAAAAAGAATTCTTGAAGTTAGCTATAAAGATTGTCTTTCGGCCTTTCAGGCTATACAGCTGATGAATAAAATAATTATATCCACTTCCTTTACTTTTAAAAGGAAGAAAAAAGTAAAATATGAGAAAGAGAATCGGCAATTAGAAACGATGCTGGGAAAGGAATCCTTGCTTGTTCGAACATGTATGGCTGACTCTATTAACGCTTTTCGATTAGCTGAGGTGGCGGAAGCTGAAATGGAATCTAAAGTTAACCGTGAAAATGACTGCAACAAACGAATTAGGGATCTTTCGAGAGAGGAAAATATATTGGCCCGTTCTGTCTCCAAGATTATTGATGGTAAGAAGATCCTTACAAATAATCAAGATATTTTAGATTTTTCTATCGCCGCTTTCAGACTCTAGTTGAAGAAAGAGTTGGACATTTTCCCCGCCCAAGAAAATGTCTCACCAGTAATCAGGATTCAGTGTACTCTTTTCAAAGCATTTCAAATTATATCGCAAAACATCTTAAGCTCAATAAAGCGTGTGGCCCGGACGGTATCGTTGGGAAGATCTACACAAAATTTCCTGACCAGACTACCCCCTTCCTTTTGAAGGTAGGCAAAGAAATGGAGAAAAAAGGAAGGATGCCCAGTTTATTATGCAAATGAAGAATTGTGCTGATCCCAAAAAGGGGAGATGGATCTGATTTTAGCCATTGGAGGCCCATCACGATTTTAAATGAATCCTACAAGATACTATCGGGTGTCCTAGCTCAACAAATGGGAGCTTTTTTAACTGAAAAATAGGCCCCCATCAAAAGGGTTTTAAAAAAACCGAAAAATTCACGACATATCTTATAATATTCAAGCCTCAATAGACTCGGTCAGAAAGAATGGAAAATATGGCACTATTGTAGCTATTGATTTCTCAAAAGCGTTTGATTCCATTTTACACATTCAAATTTTAAAGGCAGTTAAAAATATTTTACCGAGATTTTTTTTAATCCTGTTCGTGCATTACTTTTTATGGATCCTCTACTATTTCTTTAAGTGAACAAGAAAGCAAGAGCATCAAGTTGGGGAAAAGCTGTAGGCAAGGATGTCCTTCGGCCCCTCTCCTTTTTATAGCCTCAATCGAGGAGTTTGCTCAGAGGATAATTCGAAAGTTTGGCGGATTTGGCGTGGATTTTTAGGGGTCTCATCATATAATCGATCTCTACGCAGATGACATCACCATAATGCTTCAAGCTAACTCGGAAGCTCAGCTTATTAAAAGGATTGAAATTATTTTAGAATATTTTAATAAATTTGAAATTAGCTCGGGTCTATCAGTCAATAAAGATAAGACTTCTATTTTACTAATCGGTTCTTGGAACCCAGTCTTTTGTACTCAAATCCGTGCTTGTAAATTGAAACCTACAATTGAGGTTTTGGGTGTTGTATGGTGTAGGACCGGCGTGCATGAAAAGAATTGGTCAAGTACCAGCTGTATCATAATGCAAAAAATCTTGTCATGGAGGAATTTCCGTCTTCAGAAAAGAATTGACCTCTACAACACAAAAGTAGTTCCGTTGGTTCTCTACAAAGCTTCTTCGTCGCCTTTGATAGCGGAAAAAGCCATCTTAGATGAGAACAATTGGCTGGCTGCTTTATTTCACAGGATGTGTTTGCCAACTATTAAAAGAAAGCGAGGTCTACTTGGAGGAGGTATAGTTCAACTCGCTACGATAATTCCCAAGATTTATTTAAAAGTCTTCCTGAATTTAGCGAAACATCCTTCTTGTTAATGGAGGCATTGCGTTTCGTTTAATTAAATTTATCATTGGCTTATGTTTGGTCTGAGTTAACAAACGACATTACCTCTAGCCTTTCGGTTACATGGGGCTGTGCCCAAAGAATAATTTGAAAAAACACACCAATATTTGTTGATATCATAAGATATAATTCTTTAAAAAGGCATTTCTTCAAGAACTTAGAAACGTCAAGCCTTTTCACTTATAAATCGAAGGAAAAAGTTGAGGAGCAGCTCTGCTCTTTTTGTAATGACAACACGGAGACCTCGGAGCATCTTTTCTACGAGTGCAGCGCGGTGATGCCCATTAGGAAAATAGTGGAACCTTTGTTGCTGGAGGAGTTTGGTATTTTCCTGAAGAAGAAAGATTGGCTGCTTGCAGTTCATCCGGAGAGTAAATGCGCTTTCCAAGCAGACGCTGTCCTCACCAAAGTCATCGGTATGATTTACGCCGCGAGAAGCAGGAACCGCCCCATCCCCACGCATATGGCTTCAATCATTTACAGAGAGGTGGAACCCTTCTCCAAGTCCGCGTTCCAAAGTGAGCTTTATCTTACTACTTTTTATTTGTTTACATTATTCCCCTCCCCTTCTTAATCAAATCAACTTGATCATCTCTTTTAAAGCCTTATCCGATCTTCTTTTCCGGTCTTTTTTAATTTATTTAAAATATTTATTATTGATATTAACACTGTTAGAATTGAATTGATTCCTGTTTTAAGAAATTCCTGTTTTTATATTAACTGTTGAATATCTTTTTATAATATTACTGCACTTACCTGTTTTTTTAAAAGAATCTATTAATACCCCCACCATTATTTTATTGTTAACTCCTTTCTAACTCGTATATTACATCATTGTCAATGAATATTTTTAGATGAGTGTCACGAAATACATATTAAAAAAAAAGAACTTAGAAACTCCTGAGGATCTTGAGAAACTCGCAATCAATAAGGGTATATTAACTATCCACAACTTACATCACCATGACTCTCTTAATCATGGAAGATTTCGGTTTCCCTTGTTACGGGTGGCAAATTTTCATAATGTGCTAAAGCCCTGGTTTTAAAATTAACTCCCCCTGTGCATATGGGATTGTCGGAGTGCAATCTCATTTGCGATGCATTCTTAAAACTCCTGGATCTTCCAGAGAGTGGAGTAATCGTATCCGGCATTGTATTAGCTGTATAACGGACGGAAAAAAATTACTTCACAGTTACTGATTTCGGCAAATCTCCTCAAGATTTCCCGCCCTTGCAAAGACTGAGTTATTATTTTTAACTCTATAATTCACGTCTTTGCAGAGTGTCGATCGGTAGACATATTGTTGAGATTCATAAAACTAAATGTAGGGGCATGGATGGAAAGTACTGCAAATCCGCTATTTTATTTGGCCTTTCAAGTCAAAAGGCTTCCGCGGGGACAAAAGCGATCAACAACGCTCTACTTAGCGCCAAGCCCTAGTGGCAAAGAGCCTTACATTGGATCGTCCCCTGCAGCAGCAGGACCTTAGGACAATATGCATATCCGCTTCCGCTCGATATGCTTCATTGGACCTCCGATCCCTTCGGTCATGACAACTCGTGGACGCTAGCAGGCTATTTGGTGAAATATGTCCCCTCCCGTTCCATCGTCTTAAGAGATGCTTTAAAATCACTTTTAAAGAAATTTAAAAATTTAAATGATCCTTTACACTTCGTTTGAAGTATTTATGTTTTTATAGTTTCAGTTTTTACTTTTGGAGAAATTAATTAGTATGTTCATGTATGTTGCTAAAATTATGAACTAAAATGTTTATATATTGTATTTTTACTTATTCGCATCAGTTTATAGATTGTTTTGTATACAATTTTTAGCATGAACTGTCGAAAAAAGGGGACAAATCGGGGGAACGGGCTGGCCACTCCAAATCGCCCCTTATTGAAATGAGGCGCTCCGGAAAATGTTCCCTCAAAACAGCCATCGATGCCCTTGAAGTGTGAGCCGTTGCCCCATCCTGCTGAAACCAAATATCCCCTTGGTCCAATTCGTTAATTCGTGGAAGGAAAAACTCCTCCAACATGTTGACATACTGCAACAACAGAGTGACGATTCGAAAAGTAAGCTTCGACGGCAAATGCGCGCTCCTCACTGCTCCAACGCATGATGGTAACTGACTGTATTTCCAAGAAAACTTCCTGACCGGCCCTATCAAATAAAAGCACGCCCACCCCGCTATTACTTCTACAGACTGATTGCAATCTATTTAAAAAAAGGAAGTTATGCTGCTGCACCCTGTATAGATAAACATATAATTCCAAACATTAAGAAAATAAATAAACATTAAATAAGTATGTCATATTCTTTTTAAAGCATTTGTATTTTGTAAAATAATTATGTGTACAATTCTATGATGATTTTTTTTCTTGATCAAAGAACCTAGACAATAATAATTTTATTTTTTATTATCAAGTTGATTTTATGATGGTGTGGATAAAAAGTCATCCATTGTTATTTTGACGTCAGTAGCCTTTTCAATGTGTTCCTTCTCTGTACATTACATTTGAGTAAGACAAGAACACTCACAAAACTAATGGTCAAGTTATTTCAGGAGAAAGTAAAAACAGAATTGTTTTCATTTCCGAAACATTTTTCTTTCTTCACTTCAGATTGCCCGCCAGGTGTCAGTAGTATCTGACCCATTCCCACCTAGATATGATCTCGACTCAATGGACACAGAGTGCTAATAATTAATATAGAGTGACAAAGAGAGCGCGATAGCCCAGTGTGTTAGGGGGCGTTCAACTCTCAATGTTGGGGGCGCCGGTTTGAATCCCCAGAGGGGAAGTGTATATTGGGCAAACTCATGGATAAGAACTAAGGTTCAATAGACACATTATAATGCTATAATGCATATTTATATCCTGTCAGATGTAATTCTATCGAACCAAATATGCAAATAAACAAACCTTACAAGAGGCTATATAATTGTAAGTAATATTTAATGATATTAAAAACCCCCATTAAAAACTATCAAATAAAGGACGCCCAAGCGAATATTTCTAGTTACACAAAATGCATAGGCATAGGAGCAACTGTTTTTAGTGTATGAAGAGCCAGGGGTGTGTGATGGGTCACCAAGGAGCTCTTTATCTTTATTTTTGCATGACTCTGATTCATAAGGGAGTAGTCTGCCTTGCCCTTAAGGCAGTTTTTTATTTGTAGTTGTTGTTGTTGGAATCTTGGCAGTGAGAAGAGAAATGCAGAAATGGGGAGGGGGGGGGGGGAAGGTTGTTAAGCACTTGGAAGTAAACACTTAAAAGGCACAAAATGAAGGTTTTATGATTGCAAAATACATACGTACTCATAAGTATAAAAGGGACAAAAAGTGTTTTTTTATTTATTATGCGAATTATTGTGTAAAGAGAGGAAAACGAATGACAAGAGAAATATTATTTTGGATTGAATGATCCGTTGCCTTGATACGAGGCATTTGTTCATATCGATTGGTGTTGAGGGTCTTGGGTTGCTTAAGAGGCATATGAATTAAATTTGATTTGGTAGAATTTCTTTTTACTTATTTTTGGGGTGCTCATAAGTGTAAACAATATTTTTAAATTCTTGTATGTATCTTATTGATTTAAAAAAAAAATATAGAATTGTAGTTAAACAGTGCATGTTTTATTATCTATAAGGTGGGGGTAAATATACATGTTTTGATCAACTGATGTTGAACAATATTCCAATTTGTGAATATTTTTATGGTCGAATTTTTTTATTATTCAATCTAAAGGTTATTATATATTAACGTTATGAATCAGTTCATTTTCAATATGTATATAGATAAAAAGTACATTAATATGTGAAGTTATAATGAAAAAATAACATATTATTATAAACCATTTGGTAACGCAGTTAGTGTTACCTGGATAGAAAAAGAAAAAGAGAAGGGAGGGATTATTTTGCCTCACTTCTCTCCCTTCTTTTTTCTTCCTATCCAGGTAACACTAACAGCGTTACCAAATGGTAATCGTATATTCTCATATCAAAAGATCAATTTTTGGGGGAGAGTACGTATTTGCTTATATCTCTTAAAGTATAGCGATTTTTAGAACACCAAATATATCAAATGAAAGCTTGGTTAACCAGCTTTAATATTTTGGTATACTAAATCATGTCAATTTAATAAGTAGAGAGTTATATGTACATTAAAAAAAGCCTATCTCGCGTACAAAATGACGCATATAATGGATTATGTATGCGTCAGAGACAAAGTAAAATTTTGAGAGGATACCTTGACGCAAATCTAAGAAACACATTATTATTTATTTTTTTCATAATCGATTTCTTATAGGTCAATACAGGCTCTGAATCATATGATGTAAACTCAGATTGTACTGAATTCTGAATTGATAGAATGCAACCAAGGTCATTTTTGGATTTATCATCTAAAGTTTTACTAAACTTAAAAGTACTATTTTACTCTGAAGCGAACAAGTCATCTTCTACAGGCGAGTGAAGTTAATTGATACAAAAAAGCTATGAAATAAGCTAACAATACACACTCCCTTTCTTGCTTTGTTTTTACTGAAAACTTTGTTTTATTAAAAAACATCAAACATACGTCTGGTAGTAAATTAGATTTCCTTTAAATTAATAATTATTATTGAAGTCTGTAACGTCCACCATTTTGAAGAAATTTGCGGAAAACTATATTTTTACTAAATTTTTAAAACTTTGACCTCGTTGCGCGACCTCGTAATGTTGACCGATTTTGTTCAAACTTTGTATGTCGTCTTCTTTTATCACCAAGAAACAGAAAATCCACAATAACATTTCAAACATTTGAAAAATAAGAACAACCCTAATATATATATATATATATATATATATATATATATATATATATATATATATATATATATATATATATATATATATATATATATTGATATCGTCTTGGATAGAGGAAAGGGACAGGAAGTATTTTATTATTTCGGCACCTAAGTTCAGGAGTCACAGAAGGAAGGATATTTGAGGTCCAAAACTGATTATTTTGTCGCAAACATTGGTTTAATTTCTTAAGCATGTATATGATCTTTAATGGTTACTTTCCTGTAATAACTTATCCTAATAATATTTCAGGTGCAATCTTTTCCTTAAAGCCATTGCGTTATTTCCTCTAAGTAGATCTCACTTTCGCAGAAAGGAGAGTCATTAGCCGTGTTTTTTTAATGCAAAAGCCTCATGGCCAATAGCTAGATTCTCACTCTGCCATCTGTCCGCGAGATATATGGTCGTCAATAATTCTTGCAACAAAAAGTAAACAAGCAAAGCAAAGCCATAATATATATATATATATATATATATATATATAGAGAGAGAGAGAGAGAGAGAGAGAAAACGAACTGGGTACCCGACCCGGGTCAACCGTTTTCGAGCGTCCCGGAACCAACCAGGACACCTTTTTTCACCAGGACCCGGGTCGGGGCATTAATATTTTTGTTCGTCGTATTCTGAAAGAAACGACGTTTTTTTCAATGAATTTTTCAAATTTAAAAAAAATATTTAAAAAAAATCTAAGAAAACGTTGTCACTTTCAGAATGACGAAGGAACGAAAATATATCATAAGTCGCAGCCCGGGTCCGGCGAAAAAAGTGTTCCCGTCGTTCCTGATGTATTTATATATATTTACAAAAAGTCTAAGCAGTCTTGTAATCGCTAGAAGTAAAATATTGATTATATTACGGCATATTCCTACGACGAGTAATCTACGTTTGAAACCAAGATACAAAAGCCAGTTTCTCTTAGCTACCTTTAAATTGGCAGATATAATTTTTGGTTATATCTTTTTATTTTATTTATTAATAAAAATGTTATAAATAAAATAATTCAATAAGGAAAGTAGACACAAACTAGAAACTTCCTGCAATATTGTGCATATAATGCATATCAATAAACATTATAGATTTTTTTTATGAATGTACATCTATTATTTTATATATTATCCTGGTTTAAACATGCGACTATTCGTCTAAGCTTACACCGGACACGGAGCTTTTATGGCTCATTTGAAGAAACGGAAGGTATCAACTGCAACGTGCTATATTTCAAAGGAAGAGCCGCAGACAGCCGGTCACCTCATCAACAGATACCTAACCCAAAAAATCAATACAGCCATGTAATATGAAGCCGATAATGATTAAATTTCAAAGCTAAAAAAAGATTTAAAAGGAAGAAAGGAAATGGCAAATAATTATTGTATTAATGAAAATAATATTTCGAAGTAGTTCAAATATTTATAATTGCTTCTAAATATTTATTTTATAAATATTTTTTATGTTTTCATTTTACATTAAATATATTTATTGATATTTTTTTATTTCATTTATTTTTACAGATTTTGATATATTTTGTTAAATGGGGAAAAATATATTTAACTAACCTTTTTAAAGACTTTTGCTTAAATGAAACACAGCAATAAATAATTGAAGCTTTTCTAGACTTTCAAAAGTATTATTGTTTTATAACATAAACCCTTAAATGGCATACAAAAAGGCAAGCACACTCAATATCCATATTACAAAAAGAACCGTCCATAAAACTTGCTTACTCTCAGAAAAATAAAGTACCGTAAATCATATGTTATTGTTGTTGTTTTTATTAGTATGATTATATTTCTTGTGGGATTGGTAGAAACCGAGGAATATGAACAAGAAGAAGTATGCAGCATACTCAGATTTTCTACATGAATAAACTTGTCAAAGAACAATAACTTTTTATGATGTTATTGCTAATATTTTGTGATAGTGGGACATTCTGATCAGTATCGCATCATTGTTTGCGTCCATATACAATGTATGTACACAATGACCACCACAAACATCTATATGTATGAGTTTCTTGTGTGTGGGGGGTGGAGGGGGATTTCTATAGCAAGACATGTATAAATTTATCAAGTCTATAGGCAAAACATTCTTTTTGCCTCCTCTTATAATATTATTAGCCTAAGAGTCTTCTTCCTTTGCGCAAGCAAAACTAATAAAAATATGTTCTTATGACGTCATCTTGGATGTGGTCATCTTTGAGGAGGAACGGATTTATAATGATTTCTTTACTGTTTATATATATATATATATATATATATATATATATATATATATATATATATATATAATATACGTAGATAAGATAGAGAGAGAAATATGTATCTGCTCTGTGACTTTTTCATATGCATTTAGTATCGGACAATTTACAACAAAGGACAACTAAGTACATAATTTGTTATAATTTATTAGAGATATTTGAAATTTAATACATACTAATTTATATAATTATATATGTACTTGAATTTTGTAGGAAATGAAAGGATAGATATTTTTTTCATCTACTTTATCTTATTGTCCGATATTAAATGCACTTTTCAGGTACTGTAGTATTCAATGCAAAGCATTTGCTTATATTGAGTGTATATTTATGTATCTACTCTATAATACTATAAGTTGTAGTTGTTTATTTATTTTGCAAAGTTCAAGTTTTTGACACAAGGGAGTGCTTCACAAATTACTTTGTTTATGTTGGCAAAGCGACAGTTGAACGATGTTTCTCTGCTATTGAAGGGAATAAGCTCTCTTTATCTTTTGTTTTTATGTGAGTGTCACAAAAGTCATACTTTCAAATATACCGTACCGAGTGCCAATCGGTACGGTATTTGGTAGTTTCTACCCGAATATCGTATAATAGTTTCGGTATTTTAAATCTAACGTCGGTAGTATCGAATACCGATTTACATTGCAGCCCTTATATATATATATATACATAGAAAAGTAAACGACAAGCCAAAAAAAAGAAACTTTATCTAACTGATTATAGATTTGACTCTTTATTTCTAGGTGAAGACGTTGACTATACATCCAAAATCCATGCAATTCATAAATATATTTATTAAACGTTCCCGAAACTAACTAACATTGAATGATTTGGCATCACTTGGGTAGTGGAAGCCCAAACTCACTGACAGAAGAAAACTAGGAGTAAATTAAAAATATCCAACAATTTTTTCCGCACTATCAAAATGTTCAATTGATTTCCATTTCTGATGTATAAAAAATTGTGTATAGAAGCCCAGTCGGAGTCTCATCATTTAAAAAGGATGGAATCATTTTAGCATATTTTACAAAATTTGGTAAATTTCTGGTCTACTTTTAGACAGAAACAAACCACAATTCTACCCCTCGGCTCCTGGTCTCTAGTAAAGGATTTAAGAGTTGCCGACTGTCCAGTAAGAAAAAAAAATTGTTGGATTTGATTATGATAAAACGGCAAAATAGTTGAAAATTGGAACTCAATGAGGATGTGTGTTTTAATAAAAACAAAATATATGGAGAATATTGAATCTTCGGTCTAGAATCGATATTTTATAATTTTTTATTGTTCCTTCGATTTTATACAAGGCATCTCGCCTATTTTAGTAGATAGACATCAAAGAGAAGAATTGATTACCACTCTTTTTCACAAGACTTATATTGAGCACTTTAAAGACCAAGGAAACTTCTAGGTGTGCCCTAGTTCTTCTCACCAAAGTATTACCGAAAGTGTTCGTAAAAGTTTTAATTGACCTTACTAAAAGACAGATCTCGAATGGAGGTCTGTTGTGCAAATTCTCCATTGTACACTCTTCTTATGATGAGTTTTGTATCTTCAAACGACCTACTCGTAACTTTATCGCCCTAGTTTGGCGACAGCTCAGCGAGTAATTTGAAATTTGGTCCGGTGGTGACTCCTCTTCAACTGTCGATATAACTTCTCACAATGCAAGTAGAAGCTTTCTTCAAAGCAACTGAGGAGCCAAAACAATGAAGCGTGAAGCCTTGGAAAGGAATGTTTACTTTTCACGATCTGGTTATCCACGATTATCCACAGCATTGAGCTGTGGTAAATTTCGTTTTCCCTTTAAAAAGCTTGCTCCATTTATATACCCATCGTCCATGGCATCTAAAGCTTGGCCTCCCTCCTATAAGAAGAGGTCCAAGATGGTTAAGGGAACTAATCTGTCATCTAATTGGTTAAGACGGATTAAAGACTCTATGGGTTATTAGAAATGGGTAGAATGTTATACTTAGTATGCGACAGAGGCGATGCGTGCTGCGATCCGCGAGGCCTGAGTACGATCCAGAGGTATATATGTATATATATATGATATGAAGAATTAATAGACACGAATAAGATTTTATAGTTTATTTCATTGGAGGAATATTGGGAAG
>CP045904.1:15096292-15113913 GCA_013387185.1 Caligus rogercresseyi
GTTTTAATCCCACCGACCCATGGATATAAGTGGCATCAATTTCTGACATCGTGGCAATGGCCATTGGCCATTTACACTTTATTCGACATCTTTGTAAAATGGAAAAAACTGACAGTCCCGTTTGGGTCTTTGCGTAGAAGGAGCTAAAACAACAAATGTATTAATAATGTTTGGAACTGGAAAGTTTGCCAAAAACCCCAAATCATAAATAAACTGATTTTGGTTCTAGATTTTTGTTTTATATATTTTTCGCCCGGAGTGAAAGTTTTTATAAGTTCTTCCTCCTTACTCTGTAATTGTATTGATTTTACATTTGTTACAACAATTTTATTAAGCCTTCAGAGCAAACTGACATTGAATAATTTGGCCGTTCAGAAATCACTCTTGCACCTAAATTGTATCTATTTGGATAATTCATTTCTAGTAAAGAAAAAAAGTAATTTCAAACAAATAGAGAAAAAGTTCAAAAATATTTTTCTCTATAATTATTTATGAGGATTCCTTTCACACGCTGGCTTATCACAGTATTGAAGTAACTAAAAGATAGATATTTGCACAACTACCTTCCCTAACTAGTCTGTATGTTGTACGTGCGTACACACTGCAACTCCAATTGTACATACATACATATACATACGAACTATACACTGAAGCCTCAATATCGAAATCCATTCTCAATAATGCCATTTAATTCGATTGTGTAAATATTATTCAGGGGTTTATTTTGCAATATTTATTTTTGTGTATGTATGTGAACGTGCTGGGTTTGGATCATAAAAATTTGTGTAAAAAAGTGAATGAAAATATATATATACATTTTGAGATTCTATATGACATTCAAGACTTATTTTTGTTTAACAGGCTTTTTTTGTGACGTTTGAGTGCTTATATATATATATATCAGAGCTGGGATTTCGTTAGAAAAATCTACTGCCGGTTCGGTATCGGTAATACCTTCTACCGATCGATATCGGTATTCGGTAAGTTTTATATATACTCTACAGATTGAGCGATATTCGATACGGTAGATAAATAAGAGATAGAAATTCATGATATGTATCTGCTTTGTGACTTCTCTTTCATATGCATTTAATATCGGACAATAATTAAACAAAGGACAATAAGTACATCATTTGTTTATAATTTATTAATGATTATTTGAAATTTATACATAATAATCTTATATATATTATATATGTACTTGGATTTTGTAGGAAATGGAATGCTATAGAATATTTTTTGCATTTACTGTCTCTTATTGTCCGATGTTAAATAATTATTTATTTTGCAAAGTTCAGTTTCTTCACACAAGTGAGATCTTCCCACTTACTTAGAAAACAAAAACATTAATTTCATTCCAATTTTGTTCATTTTTCAATAAACAATAATAATCTACTTCTATCCAAATATCAACCTACGATGACGTAATACTTTGCTTATGTTTGGGCAAAACGACAGCTGAGGATGTTTCCCTACTATTGAAGGAATAGGCTCTCTATATCTGTATGTCTCTATGTGAATAGTCACAAAAGTCATACTTCAAATATACCGTACTGATTGTCATCGGTACGGTATTTGATAGTTTCTATATAATATCGTATAATCGGTTCGTATTTGAATCTACCGTCGTAGTATCGAATAACGATTTACATTCGGTAGTTGCATCTCTCATATATATATATTTCATATAATATAATGATATAAAATTGTGTTAATACGATAGGGATAGAGTAAGTGCCTAATTATTTGCTGGATAAGACTCTTTCCAACACGTTGTTCATTAAGGCACTCATGACCATTATGAGCAAGGACCAGGAATGCATTATTGTTCCCTGCTATGTTTTGTTTTCTCTCTAATGGATAGTTTGTCTATGGCTATATAATATAGTCCTATGTATAAAAGAGGCATTTTTTCTTCTTTTATATCATAATGACCATCATAAGAAGAGGATTTCTACTTGATTATGGAGGTACTCCCCTGGGAAATTAGACACGCAAATCATGCAACAATTAATCAAATGAATCAGTTTGGGCCGTCATAGATTCTGCATTAGGAGAAAAGGAAGAGGGGTTAGTGAGGAGCATTGTCCTTTTATTTTATTGTGAAGGGTGATTTATATTACTCTGGAACACTTGATACAAATATATAAGTATGTATAATGCATTAAAGTGGATATAATATTTTTATATATATATAGTATAGGTTTTAATTTCACAGTTTTTGTGCCTAATTGGTTCGATGGAATTGTAACTTCCGACAAGATATAAATTAAGCATTGTAGCATTAATTTTTATCACTCGAACCTAGGATTTTATCATGAGGGAGACTAACAATGAACACCCACCCTCTCGGGATTCGAACTTGCCGCCCTCAACTTTGAGAGTTGAACACGCCTTAACGCACTGAGCTATCGTATTCCCTAAAATGCTTCCGAGCCCAATGAAGCTGATTTCCAATCATTCAAAACTAGGATGCTTAAAAAAGTTAATTAGTTCTTATTTTTTTTATGGTTTTGGATAGACATATATAAATAAGCATATAGCAATTAAAATTAGTCTATCGAACCTTGGATCTTATCATGAGGTAGACAAAATGACCATCCCCTCTCGGGATTCGAACCTGTTTTCACAGTTATTATTTAAGCTAAAAATAGCATTTAAGCCTGAATAATGAGCATTTCAGCTTAGAGTATAATGTTGACAAATAAGTATTCTAATCTTATGCTTTGAAATTTAAGCTTTAACGTTAAGCGTTTGACTTTTTAAAGTTCCGTCTTAGCTTCAAAAATTTAATTTTTTTTTACAACGGTTATAATTTTTTTTCGGCTATCAAATATTATAAGACAGTGTAAAATATTAACTAACTAAAATAGAAGACAACTTATAAATAAATAAAAAAAATACTCTTGACAGTTGCGTTTAAATAAATAACATGAATGAACATTGTAGAACATATTTACTGTCAAGAGATTATAACCTTATATACATGGACGAAACAGCGTTTATTTATTCTTTAAAAAATCCCGATGACGTCTTTAAAATCCTCTTCAGAGCTTTCAGGTATACTCCTGAGCGAGATGGCACAAATCGTACAATATCTCCCGCCCATTTCCAAGAAGGAGATCCAGGGTCAGGAATTTTAACATCGAGCGCCTCGTAACGAGCCGCTGCTCCAAGGATGGTCGCTCTCAGGTCCTCAGCTTCCACATAAGAGTTTGCCGTTAGTTGCTTAGCAATTAATGATTTGATGTTGCTTAATGCTGCGTTTAAAGCTTTATGACTAGAGGGGGAACTTTTTTTCAATTTGTATGGTCCGAATAGAATGTAGGCCTTTAGAATACTAGGGGGAAATTAGTTTATTTTCAGATAAATTAAGTTTTAAAACTGCATCACCAATGATAGCGCAGGGCAGTCAACGAATGTGTGTAAAATATTATTGTATAAGCAACCGCAATTGTTGCAGGGGTAATAAAATTTTATTAATTGTCCTGAAATTTGAAATTGGGCAGTAAATTTTAGCCCGTCTACAATGCCCTGCGTAGAGTGGAGAATCCTTTTCTCCCAGGAAAGAGGCAAGCCAAGCATCTTGATAAAAGACTCTGCTATATATTTAGCTTGGCTTACACCACCCGTGGGTGTCTTAAATTTTTAAAACCAAGGCAAGGGAGGACAATAATGCTTAACAGTACGAGAAAGAGGAAAATAGAACCTATTGACATTAAAGACCGATTCTGACTTAAAATCATGTATCGTAAAGACGTTGTGATGAAGGGCAAACATCTCAAGAGCTGTAGGATCACCAAATCTACTGACAAAAGGCTTCTTGTTCTTATTCTGATATAAATGTCCACAGTAGTATCAGAATGAAATTCGGGCTCCATCTTCCACATAAGTCTTTGCCTGGATGATAAAAAAGGTGAAACTAATTCCAATTCCAGATTGGTTAAAAGCGTCCCCAGATGTATCCAGTTCAATAATTCTGACGTGGTATAGTATCTTCTCCATCATGAGTGTGATGCCACACCCATTTCTTTCAAACATTTGAATTTCAATCTTAATCATTAAAGCTTGAAAAATACATTAACATAAGCCTTAAACTTTAAAAAATAATAATTCAAGCTTAAAACAGCAGCTATTTAGTTTTAAAATAATCATTTAAACCTTAAACATATGTATTTTTGCTAAAACAATAAGAATTTTAGCCTTAAATTTATATTTTCTAAATTCAAGATGCATTAAGGCCTTAAAAATATAGATATCTGCTCAAGATGGACTGTTTAAGACTAGAATGCATCTTTATCTAATAATAAGTTTTTTACTGTTTTTAAAACAAGCATTATTTTTGTAATAAGCATCTTAACTCAATCAGTATATTTGTTTTAAATTAAGCATTTTCATATTGAATTGAAGATTTTACTACCAATTCTCCATTTTATTTTATTATAATTTATTTTAGCTTATAAATTTAGCTTTAAAAGAGGTATCTTTTAACTTTAAAATTAGCTTATAATCTCAGTTTCTTGATTAAAAATAGCTTATAGTTAAAAATATATTTTTATATGTAAAAATAATAAGTTTAAAAATTGGCCTTATAAAATTGGCTTTGTTGTTTCCTATTAGAGCTTCTCTTCATAAACATGATCAATATTAATTAAAAAATAGTTTGATGAATAGAATAAGAAGGTTGAATATAGATAAACATTTTTGCTATTTAAATAAGCATTTTTCTTCTAATTTAATTTTTTGCATAAAAAAATAAAAACTTTAAAGGACCAAAATATAGTATTTTAGACGAAAATACGCTTTTTATCGTGATTGAAAAAATCTAGCCCAAAAAATTGTATTTTCATTCGTAAGTAAGCATTTTTACTTTTAAAGTATGCATTTCCAATTTTTTTAATTTATGAGTTTACATTATTTAAAAAAAAACAACGTTACACTTTTATTTTATATCTGTAACCTTAAAACATACATATTGCTTACTATTTCAGAAAAAAAACACTCTACGGTTGGCTGTGGTGCAAGTAGTCTTCTATGCTACTCCAGGAAGTGACTGACTACTACAAAGCTTTAAAAACTTTATTTCTTGTAAAATACATTAAAATCCATCTCTTGAAGACGTTATTTACTCCTTTATGATTAGTAATTTCAATAGGAAATAATTAATGTTTTAAATATAATGTTTTCATTTCAGAAGGAACGTCTTAATATTGAAATTTTTATTTTGGTCATAGTTTGTTTTATGTGTATTTATCATTTTTATGTATCTTTGAAATATAGCGAAAACATCTATGAATTAAAAGAATTTAGATCAAAGCTATGGTCAACTAGAGAAATGCCGACCGTCACATTATGTTACACATTTAATAAAATATACGAATAAACATTATACATTGAAAGTAATGCTCAAGGGAAGGAATACATCGGCAAAATACGTTTAAAAATATAAAAGATTAACAATTAAAAGATAGGAAACAGTCATAACATTTACTAAATACTTTAAATCCTATTCGAATATTTTTTTGATTCTGACTTTAAATATCGATAGGAATAAAGCGAATTGTAATTCTCCTCGAAATACCATGAATTACGATTGGTCCTCAGAACTATGACATAAGGCTTTATACCGAACTGCGACAATAAGTATATTCTCTTCAACTTCGCCAATGTTCATGAATTTTATTACGACATAAATAAAAAAATCCCTTCCCTTTAATTTACATTTTATCAATTACATTCAATTCTTCTTTTTTTAAACACTTTTTACTTAACAGTGCAAAATGTTATTAAATATTTATACTCATTTACACTTTCTAATGACGTGTGTTGTAAAAAAAACTTAAGACATTCATAAAGAAAATCCTCTTTCCTATTTTTCAATCCTTTTTTTGACACTATTTTATTCTGTAATGTGCCCCATTCTTCCAAAAATGATGAATTCAAAGACCATTAATAACAGAAGACACAACAGGAAAAACAAACTAACTGTACTTAAAGAGCTATTTTATGACGAAATACAACTTAAAGTGCTTCCCTATGTGTTGAAACAATAATGCCTTTTGAATAGATCAATTTAAATTCAACAAAACATGCTAATGATTTCATCCTATTTTGTGTTTTTAATAGTCCCTTAATAGGACGTCACTGGGTACTTAATTATATTTATCCCTTGTACTCTATCTTAAGACTTGGAAAGTAGTAGACATTTACAAGGTAAAACATAAATATTCCATCTTTCTCTTTGTTATTTCAAAAACTTTCCGATTATATAATTATATTGGTAAGAAAAAGTGGGGTTTTAAACGTAATTAATTGAAAGAAAAGCCGAGGGAATAATAATACAAAGAGGTGTCATTATGCTACTAAGTATCACTTCATTCGCAGCTCTTGAAGAGTGAACATCGAGTCAGAATTAAGAATATTAAGAAAAGGAACGGTTCAAAGACACATGTAGGGCTGTCAAGATCCTTCTAGTTCCTTAAGTATAATATGATTTAAAAAATTATATTTCATTTGTTTTGTATTTTGGTTTTCTATTATTTTTTATATTTTCAATTGTATATATATATATATTATATATATGTATATATATTATATATATATATATATATATATATATATATATATATATCTATATATCTATATATATATATATATATATATATATATATATATATAAATCTATATATATACATATATATATATATATATATATATATAGTATATACGATAAATTAATTATCACACTAATTATCGAGCGATAAAAATAAAGAAATCTTGGACTCAAATGAATAAATAAATATGTACTTATTTTATTTTGCGAAATGGTTTTTTTTGTTATCCCTAAATATAAAATTTGGCCTAAAAGCAATGTAAGATGGCCGCCATCGAGCATTTTTCTTTCCTACTTTTATTAACTCACTTGTGCATCCAGTTTATTAGTTAGACGGTTGGCTAAATACCATACAATTATTATTATTATTATCTACAATAAAGGAAAAATAAGGCAAAAAGAAAATCGTATTATTTCATTCAGTAAAAGTTAAAGCTATATTTCATTGGCAATAAATTATATGCGCACTCATAACATTTTATCACATTTTGCACATCCCTCTATAAAAGTTTTACCTCTCTCTCCATTCCTTTGCTACACGTAATTCAATAACCTTAGGATGCATTTTATTAATTAATTTCTCATGTAGAAAGTTTTCATTAGCTTAATTACAAAGGAAAATAAGGAGGCTTACACTTTGTCTACAGCCGAAGAAGAAGAAGGGAAATAATTGCTATCTTATCAAATAATGTGACTTTTTGCAATTAAAAACGAGGATTCAGTATGTTTTGCAATACAAGAAGTTTGTAAAAAAAATGCAGTGAAAGGAGGGGGGGGGGGGAGAGAGGTCGACAATGATGCTTGAGTCAGCAGTTTTGTAGGAAAATATAATTAACTGATTCCTCATGAATATCAAGAACTAACTTTAGGATATTAATAAGCGTTATAGAATAACACAAACACGTTAAGGATCTTTGACAGTAGTTCTTGGTATGAATAAGTATTATAGAATTATATAAATTCAATCAAACCTATTATTTCAATAAATGGATTCATATTACCCTTCTTCTCTTTCGAAAATTGAAACCCGGACCCTCAAATTTGAGAGTTGAACACACTTCCATAAAGTTAACGCTCAATCTTTCCCTTTTGTTACTTATTTAGTGCCAAGGAATTAGCTGTTTTGTGTTTATATGCTATTATCAGGGGCGGAGTGGCCACCGGGAGTACCGGGACTATTCCCGGTACTCCCAGTGGCCTAAAGTAACGTAAACAGCTGTTGACAGCCTCCTATGGCATATTGGGGCCTGTATAAGGCCGACGAGGGCATAATTGTCCCCGTGGATAAATTCTCCCACTCCGTTCCTGGTTATAATTATTGCATTGAAATGAGTACATCGAATGATGTATAATTGAAGTATATAAGTATTTACTTTTTCCTCTCCGGAGTATAACCAACGCCCACATCATTGAGTAAAGACTTTATTATCAAAGTAATATTCATCCTGCTGAAGAGTTCTTCTACAACTCAAGATCCAAAGTCCAGAGTAAATTGAGCTAAAATATTTTCTTCAATTGTATACAGTTTTTATATATCATAATGGGGAACTCTTTGAAGCGGTTGTAGGGAAATGAATAAAAAAGAATGAAGGCTAAGCCTTAAGACCTGTCTTGATGTAAAATCCATTCCTCTACTTGCCAATAATATACGTTGTATACATTAACTTATATGTAAATGTGTATATTCAATGAATAGCCGTCTCAAAATCTTTATGAGTTTTTTCCCGCTTGGTATATGGAGGGAATTATATGTACAAACAGGGAGGAAGCATGTGGTAATAACCACACATATATATGCAAATTCTTGTATAAAATATTTTCATAAATAGAGCAATAACCTGATGTTGTTATGGTAGATACATGGATTTGGTTTTTTGTTTAGTATGTTAGTATTCAATATATATATATATATATATATATATATGCGGTTTGTAAGCAAACCTGTAATTAGAGTTCTTATTTTCATTTATGTTGACATATCCTATAAATTTTTTGTGTCTGATTATCAACAATAAACATTTCTATAAATCATAACCATGAGTGAGCAAATGCAGAAAAAGAAAGCACTGTTCAGATATACTTGATGCTACAATCAATGTAGCAAGGATTATTTCACTGTTTATCAGGTCTAGAACCGTGGAACGATCGCTGGCTTGGAAAAATAACAGAATAAGTTGAAAGGGTGTACCGCACAAAATATCCCGGTCAACCATGGTCCTCGGCGTCATGGCCTCCGATGGCAAGAAGATGTCTTCCTTCTTGCTCCCCCTCATACAGCTTCGTAATGTGAAGAGTTCTGCGCCATCAGAATTTCTGGTCAAAGGAGATGTGGCCTTCTTCCTCCCCAGTTGTTAACCCTCTGGACTACGCTGTGTGGGACACTTTAAAGAAGGAATCGAACAAAACCTCTCACCGAAATGTGGACTCCCTCAATACTACCATAGTGGCTGAGTGGGACCAATTGACAAAAGGTTTTACCATCAACTCCTGCAAGACGTCGACGTCGTGTGAAGGCTGTACTTGAGGCTATTGGTGGAGATACTGTGTGAATTTTTTGCAAAGACAATGTTCATTAATTATACTTATTTTTTTCATTATTATTATTGTTAAAATTATAGTATTATTGTATTTTCTATAGCTGCTGCTTCAGTCCATGTTTGTTTAGGAACCCTGTTTATTTATGTATATATATATATGATTTATCGGATTCTTTTTAAATAGACGTACAATTTAATCCTACAGATAAGTAGATATTCCTTTCCCTCACTTTAAATTAGTAGTATAAGCATTTAGTATTCTCCATTCATCTCTTTTTTTTGTCTAACTAATAAGCCCAAATAGATAGAAAAGAAGCGTCTAATTAAGCTTTGTTGATTAAGATTTCTTTTGATGTTTGATTAGTACTCAAAAGGAAGAAAAAATATTTATAATCTAAGAAAGAATTAAATAATACACGTTCCGCATACCTTATCATTCCACTAGGAAGCATTTAAAAGACTTTTGATGTCACCTACAGTTTTTGTACCCCACATTTAAGTCCTAAGATCATTTTTTATTTACATTTTAAAAAATTGAACTACAATGTTCATTTATGTTTTTTTGCAACTGCCCTGAATAGTTTTACTCTGTTTCTGTATATAATTTTAGTGTATTTTATTTTACACTGTATAAAATTTTGCAGTCAACCGAATAAAATGTTTTTAACCGAGAAAAAAAATTGAACTGCCCGAAACGACATTTTTAAATTTATTGTACAGTTCATTTGTACGGATCGAATATTATAAAAAGTACTTTAGATTGAATTAAATGCCATGGTAAATAGGCGTTTTGTTATTTAAGAAGTGCGGTTTTACTGGAAAAAGTAAGAGTATATCATCAAATTTAATAATATTTATGTAATATAAATGTTTATTATTAAAATTGTTTTTAATTGTAGTTAAGATAAAAAGTGTAATTTATTGTATTTTTCGTCTAAAATGTATTTAGTGGCTTTGTACAGTTGTTATATAGTACTAATTGTTTGAGGAAATCATTGGATTTGCATTGTCATCTTTGTTGATATTAAGTGATATTATTATTATTATTCCAACAAAGTGGTTCAATGAAATTGCACCATTGATGAAGATATAGTAAAAACTAGTCCATGGAAAAATAGTAATGTGCGATCAATATGTATCTTCCCTCAATGACAGTTGACATTGAGAGTTGATCCCAAAGTCCCTGAGCCTTTTTAATTGAATATTTCATAAGATCTTGTTGTGTCCTCCCAAAAAGAAACAATATTTGGAACTCTCCATTAAATTTCAGCTATGGTGGATGCATGTAGATTTTCAGATGAATTCGTTACTTCTCTCCGAGAAGGACGAGGAATAGACGGAATAATAATAAAATCAGCAACTAAATGGAGGCATCTTATATCCCTTTGAATACAAAATATATATTGGGAGGTAAGGGCAATTATTCTAGCGGCGGTGGCAAGATACGCGGCGTTGGACCTCAAGATCCCCTCTGTCACCGATGGAAAGTGGAGTTGGGCAGCTGATGTAATTCCTTACTTTTCCTCTTGTTTCCTGCCTTATGGAAAAATTATTAAAAAACTTTTACGTCAATTCAAGGATTTAAAATAGAAAGGTTTATCGTTTATTTACCAATGTTTTGTTTTATTTTGTCATATTATTTTATTATATTTTTTATTTAAGTGTTTGTTCATATTTGATGTAATTTTTTTAACTAAAATGTTTAATAATGTTTTTACGCATTAACATCATTTTATTTACATTCTCTTTTTTTGTGCTGGTATATATTTTTATGAACTGTAGAAATATATATATATATATATTTTTAAGTCGATTAACCAATGAGAAGAAGGAAAAATCAATTGGAAATGATAAAAGGTCATTTTAAAGGACCACTTTTTGACGGCATCACTGGCCATATATTGGAGGATTTTTTTTCTTTCTTTCTAATCCCAAAACAACAATTTCATCCTCATGTGGCGACACCATCTTAGTCATCAAAGAACTCTATAAGTGGACATAACTTCTCTGTAGGCTATCCAGTTACTACATATAGGTCTGTGGATAAAATGATAAGATATATATCACCACGTCCAAGCTAATCCTCCATTTTTTATTGATCAATCTCGTTTGCCCCCTCTTAAAATCATTTTTGTTATTATATATCCATGTATATTTCGTACGTGATACTCTCCCCCACACCACACCAATCCCTTTCCAAATGCCTTTGATTTCACTCCCTCTGAGGTTCATTTGACTTCCTCTTTGAACAGTATTATAGTGTGATGGTGTTGGAGGATATTTTCTTAGAGAGCACTTTTGGAAGCAATGTCTAATGTAATGGTGGTGCCTTTTATAGAATAAATTATATTATTATTATTATTTCACGGGTCATCAAGGAAAGGGGCAGTAAAATAAGAAGGGGGAGAGAGTTGATTTGGATTAATCATGTGAGACGTTGCCTTCAGACAACGTGATATCATCATTTTTTTACTGTTTTTTTCTTGGTCAAAGAGTTACTGTTATTGTCGATAGGTGAAATGAAGGTGACTTCTAGTTATGGTGAGTATTAATGGACTTTTCTCATGAGTGTAATAAAGATACGGGCGGAGGAAGTGGATATGTAAAATTAGTAAGGATAACAAAATACCCATTTACATGATTTGAACCTGTTTTCTATTTTCCGGTTAAGTTTTTTAATTTATATCATCAACAAACAGTTTAGATTAAATACACAGAAGACAATACGATAATAAATAAAAACATAAAACTAGGCAGTTGCGTAAAAAATACATAAATGAACATGTTAGTTCATCATTGCTGCCTAGAAGTATTTTTTGCCTATATGGTTCGATAGAATTACATCCGATAGGATATACATAAACAAACATAGCATTAAAATTAGTCCATGGACCCTAGGATCTTATCAATGAGGTAGACCAAAACTGGCAATCCCTTCTCGGGATTCGAACCTGCGCCCCCAACATTGAGAATTGAACACGCCTTAACGCACATGACTATCGCACTCTATTTGCTTTCTTTCTTTTTCCAAGAACGATGGTCAGAGTGACGATCCAGATATCCACAGATATGATGAAACGAACAAAGAGCAATCTTTTCCCTATTGAGGTCGAGCAGTTGATTTACTCAATTAATATGAATAGGTGGAAAAGTAGGAGTCCATTCATTGGATTTTACAATGACGTCATGGATGTAGTAGACCCATCATCTCTTAATGGATGTTCACTTTTCAACAGCCTGCTAGTGTAGTGACTCATTCTATGAAAATGGCAAATGTTTTTTAATGTTCCCTCTTCGTTTCTTTCAACCAATCACGTCTCATAACACCTTTTTTCTTTTCAATTGTCGAATAATTGATACTTTTATAAAAGTTTTATTGCTGTTAGCAGCAAGAAATTTAGCCTTTGGCATCTAAATTCCAATCAAGGATTGCTCATCATATGAATATATGGCAAATATGATCAAATATACCCTTAAGAGAATAAAAAATGAGTCAACGCTTGCTTTTACGAATGCCTATAAGCTTTTCAAAAAACTATTTTGAAAAAATAAATATTCTAAAGTTTTTTTGTATAAAATATTTTGTTGTTCAGAGAATTAAGGTACTATTTACTGTGCTAGTCGAATTGACCGTACATGCTTTTGCTATTTTGTTTTGGATGTTTCCGGATTTGCTGTAAACGTGAGCGATCTTATTCCCTTTCTTCAATAAATAGATTGTGCCGTATTATTATGAAGCACTAAAGGAAGAATAAGTATGCGCTCAACATCCGATAATTGATGCTGATCAAAATAATCTACAGGCGAAATAGGGGAAACTTTTTGAAAATATATAACTTGATTGGTTCAGAGAAATTACACATAATATAATGCATAAATAAACATTGTAGTCTAAAATTAGTTCCCTATATATAAAAGTAATTCAAGATAATATAAAAACATAACACAATATATCTGACAATAACAATAATTATAAAAAGTTAGTTCAATTCAAATAAAACATATTTAAAAAATATGGTACAACAAGATTTGTAAATTCCAAGAATAAATCACTTACACAGAAGGGGTAAAATATAATTTTATTTTTTAATTTTTAAACTTTTTGCTAACTTTAATAATTTTTTAGGAATTAAGATATTGATTTGAGCAGGACGGATAAAATTTGACTAAATTACCTGTATACATACAAGAGGAACAATTGACATAGATAAGGCTGAGTACCTAGCTTCAGTGGAGATCAAAATAGTTTTGATGTCATACTTGGATATAAAGTCGGCGCTAGCTAGCTGTTGAGAAATATAACTTCGGCAACATAGAAGCGACATGTCCAAGCTTTTGGAGGACTTTTATGGCTTGAATTAAGCCCAAATAGAAGAATAGGAAGTACATTTTTTCACATATCACCCTGACATTTAGAGAAACAAACTCTTTCAAGATGTCAAGAGCCGGGCAATTTGTAAATGCATGAGATCTTTTGTTATAAAACACTCCACAGTCTTTTCATGGAGTTTAAAGAAAATACAATCCGACGATATTTGGAACTGAGCTGTGAACCTTCTGTCTTCATAAATTCCCGAAATCGATCTCAATATTCGTGGTCCCCAAGATAATGGAAGGTCCAATTCTTTAATATATTTTTTGCACATTTGGTCAGCTTCCTCTTTAGAATTCGACAAAGTGAAATCTTCAAATGCCAAAGGTATGTTACTTGATGAGAGATTGCCGCTCACCTAAGCAGAAAAAGAAACTTTCCGGAATTAAAATCTGGCTCTCGATGAAGATCGTGGATTGAATAAATCTCTCGAGATAGAACAATTCACTCCAACTCTTTTTGTGCAAGAAGGTTTCAGAAGAAAAATATATTCTTATAGTTTTGTCGAATAATATCAACTGTGGAATTTGAATTGAAAAGAGGGATACCCCTCCAAATTAATCCTTGCCAAAAAAGCAGATAAATTTTCTAGCTTGTCATTCGTAAGATCGGTTCCTAACATCAACCAAATAAAAGCAGGGCTTGTTGTAAAAACTGAACGCTATTCATCATGCGAATGCGTTGAGATATCAATTAAATCCTTTTGCAAAGATTTGGGTAAAATGTTGGACAACAAACTTAGACCTCCTCCTAGGTGTGATCTTGGTTTTTTAAGGGCCTTCAGATAGCTTTGATGGAATAACTTGTTCAGCCAAATTTCTTCTTCCATTATGGCTCGCTCCGCTAAACAAAGTAATGGTGGGACAATATAGGTCGATCCTCTATTGGAGGTTATTATTTCTCCAGAGTGAGATCGATCGACTGATGAGATTTTTACATTCAACCAATTCGATTCCGATGCATCCACTCCTTCCCAAGTAATTTCCTAAAATTTCCACACTTTGTTTAACAGAGTAACCCTTGATAAACAAGTTATTTAAAGGGTTCCACTTCCTTATGGGAAGAATATAAGTTTTTGGATAATTTACCGTCAGCCCAGACCGCTTTTCAAATTTTCAATTCTCCTGAGTAGTAGAACTTCAGAATTCGCTTCAATCATTAGAGTTACATCGTCAGCATATAAGTCAATTATGCGCCTAGTAGATCAAAAGTCCCCACCAAATCCTCCGTACTTTTTCATGATTGATCCGCTTAGCTCAACAATACCGGAAATAAATAAAAGTGGGGCTAAAGGGTAGCCTTGACGGGAACTTTTCTGTAGGATTATAGGGTTGCTTTCTACTTCTCCCATAGATATTGTGGAAGTACCATTGTACAGGAGGGCTCTTATAGGGTTAAAATATATTTTAGGAAGATTTTTTAAATTGCTCTAAAATATGCCGATGCTCCATTTGTCAAAGGAATTACTAAAATCGACGGCGATGATGGCTCCAAACGTGTTTCTTTCGATAAAAGTTTGATAGCGGTTCCTATGTTACTTGAAACATCCCAAATTTTCCTTCCCTTCAGGAATCCTTTTGCTCTTTCCCTATTTTATTTAAAATTGGCTCTATTCTATAGGCTAAAACACCAAAAGAATCCTATAGCTCTCGTTGAGAACAGTAATAGGACACCAGTTGTTCAAATCAGTCACAAAACCTTTTTTGGATTAAGTAGATCCGTCCTTTAGTAAGGGGTTTCGGGAGTTTTCCATGAATCTCCATCGATTTCCCAAATTCAACCTAATAGGGAACGATCTCATGGATGCATTTAGAAAAGATTTTGCCACAAATACCATCTGGCCCGGTTGCTTTTCCCTTTTTGAGTTTTTTATATATTCTTCAATTGCACTTTTGGTTAAAATCAAATTTTTCCCCATTCTTGGCCGGGGAAAATTAACTCCTTCTTCACCAAGAAGCTTTTGAAATCTTCCATGAAAGAGTTCCAATATATCTTGGGATTGGAGACTGTTTTCTTTTTATTTGTTCTAAATATCGTGAAGTTTCAAAATAAATAGAGGCACATGAGCATCATAAGTTTTGAGTGCAAATAAAACATCTTGAAATTGCAGAAAAGTGTAGTGCTCCGAGTTACAAATAAGAATGCTGAAGTCATGCAGAATCCAGCATTTTTTTTCACTTCATTTCTTCGAAGGACATGAACCCAGGTCTATGTGATAATTCATCATTATAATTGTTCATAATTAATTAACAATGCCAATGAACGAAAACATGCGTGCTTTCGTATATTTGAGAGTTGATTTGTGTAAAAATATTTGTAATTTATGAAGATGTTTGATATTAATGTGAAAAACTAAATTAAACAAATTAATGTTGAATTTAACCCATCACTTCCATTGCAAACTTTAAAGTACGCGTTTTAACCTGACTTTGTGGTATTGCTGTTCAAAACTTCATCTTAGAAGCTTATTTTTTAAAGAAAATAGATAGATTTACATGTCAATAACTTTCATTATTTTATCTCACTATACCGAAAATTCATTCAGTTTGTTATAAATAGTCAAAGAATTAAGTCAATCTTTCAAAATGAAAAAATCTGTGCTCCCATCAAGTTCAGTTATTAAAAAAACATAAGTATTGACAGATTTTTGATTTTTTTCTTTTATCACTGAAAAATATAGCTCCAAACTTTTTTCTCAATAAAAAATGTTGTAATTGTGGTTTTTGAATTCAAAATTATTTGTAGATTTTGAACGTACTTTAAAGTACGCAATGGAAGGCCTGAAAAATTTGTGTTTGTTTATTTATACATATTTATACCTTTATCAAAAATATTCTGGACATTTAGAACTTTTGGACTTAGAATAATTGAAATTTTGGATCTACTTGAAGACGACCTCCAAACAATCAACGGATATTGTGGGTTTCCCTCTCTAGAGAAAAACGATTTAAGTGATGAGGACGATGAAGTGGAAGAAATAATGGAGTCGTTGATTTAAATTCGCTTGGTAAGAAAATTATATGTCAGTCAGCAGAACTGCAAAGTTCTATACCAGTTAATGAAGATGAGGAAGAAGAAGAACTGATGATGATGACGAACCATTTAATTTACTGGAACTATAAAATGAAGAACGAAAGACTAAAAAAATCCTCAAAATCTTTGAAGGACCAATTACCTCGTTTTAAAAACTCAGATAGATACAATCCACTAAAAATAACCCAATTGGTCGAAGATTAATTTGTTCGATTCAACCTTCATTCGAATCTTGAAAATATTCCTGTAGACTTACATAGACGACCTAAAGAATCCTCTTGATTTTCTTAAGCTTTTCATTACGGACGAAATATGTGATAAAATATTGAAAGAAACAAAAAATGGGCAATGAAAAACAATATATTGATTTTGCTCTCTCTATAGACATCAATATGATTAGAGCAAGTCATGCCTGCGCCTTTTTGAGTGGCTATATGACAGGATCTTAATCAATGAAAAAGGCGAACAAAGGTTTATGAAATCTGTAAATATTGACACCGATTTGTGCGTTACAGCTTGGAAAGATTTAGGGTCAGTTTTCATAGGGCCAGACTTTTTGGATTCGGAGCAAATTGGATATGCGAACAAATACAATAAAGAACAACGGAAGAAGATACCCACAGCATGCCCAAATTCATCTATCGTTTATAGTCAAATATGGGTGGAGTTGACATGCTGGATAACTCAGTCTCAAATTATAGAATTGCTTTGCGGACTAAAAAATGGTATTGGACATTATACAATTGGTTTCTGAATGTCCAATGGTGCAGGCCTGGCGCCTCTATAGATGAGTTGGAAAGCTAAAAAATTTAAAAGTCAATGTCACAAGTAGATTCTCAGAAGTTGTGTCTTATTGATTCAATTGCATTATGGATTTAAAGCCCCAAGACTTCAATTTTAATACCACGAGACAAAAAAATGCTAAGGTATGACGATGGGGACACATCATAATCAACGTCCCCGAAACCAAATCAGTATGTTCAAATTATAAGGAAAAGGAAACAAGCAAAAGAGATCCTTTTTTCGCTCTAAAAGATGTGATGTTGGTCTTCACCCACAATGCTTT
>CP045904.1:15114013-15127742 GCA_013387185.1 Caligus rogercresseyi
TTAGAAGGTCAATAATATAAAAACAAGAGTTTATCCGTTGTAGCGAAGGATGGAACCAATGGATGATCCCTTAAGAGGCGCAAAAATTTCCAAATCCCATCGATCATATCAAAAGTATTTGAAACGTTTTTCATTAAAAGATCCCAGAACTTCAACTTAGATAGTTTGGCTACGGTGCATTGTACCCCATAGTTCGAGTATTGTGCACTAAAACATTCCTCAGAAACTGTTGAATTCCAGTAGTCTGCTCTTTTAAAACATTTTAGAACCCACTCAGCTAAAGGATTTCCAGAACACTCTTAAAACAAGGGCACCTAGACCTCCAAGTTTTTGGGAGTAGTGACTCTTTGATTGATACGTTCTTTTGGATTTAAGGTCAAAAAATTCATCAAAAAACGTCCAATGATGCTGCTATTTTGTCATCGAATTCACATATTCTTAAAAAGGTGAGTCACTTTTGGTATCACATGTGAGTTCCACAGCTGAATCTTTCCCACCTGTGGAAACCAAGCCTCTTGATATGACAAATACATTTCTTTATTCGAAGTATTATTTCTTTCTTGTTTAAATCCATTGCACCTTCTCCAATTGTGACTCCGAGGATTTTGATTTTTTTTATGTATAAATCTTTAAATGACTTTATGTAACTATTGGTTGATAAGAGTTCCGATTTATTTACATTTATCTCAGCCCAGAGATGCCCTCGACCATTCCATGATTTTTCCGAATTCAAGCAGTGATGCAATTGTGAGAACTCGTCCTCCGACAATAACGGCCGAGGTGTCGTCGGTATAAGCATATAGAGATTGACCCTTGTTCTTCTTAATAGCTTATTCTCACTTGCCGCACGAAATAATGGATCAATGGAAATGATGAAAAGAATCGATGCTACCGGATCACCTTGCTTGCAACCCCGCTCAACATTAAAAAAGTTTTTTGAGCCATAGAATGTTCTTGAGCCAACCAGAAGTGTAGCAACAGCTCGTACCATGAAGTGTCCAAATCCCTTATTTTTAATGGTCTTTATGATGTGGAGGTGGGACATTGAGTCAAACGCTTTTTCGAAGTCAATGGTCATTATCGTACAATTTGAAATATTCTCAAAGGCTGGTTGTAAATTGGCTGTAATGTCTTCCACCTTTGGCCTGCAATAAACCCTCTTTTCGAGGGTGGATAATATCAGGTAGGGTTTTCTTAAGCCTTTCAGCTATTACTTGCGAAAATATTTTGTATAGTGTGTTTGAAGAGTGATTGGCCTGAAGTTTTTCACACAGTTTGAATCTTTTTCTTTTTTTGGAAATGGTTACCAGAAGACCATCACTAATATACTGAGGAAAGCATCCCAACATTATGATCCATTCAAAAAGGTCTCTAGAATCTTCAGCAAAATGGTGATACACTTCGAACCCAAATCCAGATGAACCAGGTGCTTTGCCTCGTTACCACAAATCTAATAGCTTTTATTATTCTTCTTCTGAGAAATGCTCTTCGGTATCCTTTATGGATTGAGGTACTCTTCGAGGGATAAAGATGGATAATATTGGATCTCTTTAGACGCATAGGACCATAGTTCATTCTGAAGAGAAGGAATCTTCAATTCCAACGCACCATACCTAGCCGCAGCCGAGAGAAGCACACTTCTCAGCGTACGGATGAAGAGGGTCCCACGATGTAATTTTCTCCGCAATTAGGCCTTTGCGTTCAAATAGCAAAGTTTATGGCTTTGGTACACGACGATTTGGCATTGTTACCCATACCAAATAAAATCATTGTTTTGGAGTATTTGTCTGCCGATTCTTTTCCAAGACCTTTTACATTTAGAATTAAAAACCGTTTAAGAAGCCCCACTGCCTGGCACACTACAAAAGCATGAATAGTGGAATTATATATTCTGCCACAGTCCTTACAGGGCTTCCAAACTTGATGCAATCTGTAGATATTGTAACTGCGTAGTAAATTTTTTCCCATCATATATTTTAGAGAGCGAACCATTGATTCTTTTTCCCCATTTTCCGGGAGGTTTATTCACTTAAATGACAACAAAACACAATATATAGACAATATCAATAATTATAGAGAAGTAGTTCAATTCAAATAAAGTAACAAATATAGCATAATAAATATGGTACAATAAAATTAGTAAATTCTTAGGATGCACCTCTGAGAAAGGTAAATTAAAATCTTTTTTTTTTAAAGAGACTTTATTCGTTTAGGGTAGTTACATATAGTATTATATATAATAAACCTTATAGTTTAAATCTTATTTATTTAATTTATTGAACTTTTTATTAACCTTAATTAAGCTTTTAAAGCAGTTAAGATATTGCTTTGAGCAGGAAGGATAAAATCTGACTAAATCTCCAGTATCCACCCAAGGATCTTAATAGATAAGGCTGAATAGGTACCTACTTGCAGTGGGGATCTAATAGTTTTGGTATCATACATGGAAATAAATAGGCGCAAGCTAGCTGTTGAGAAATATAACTTCGGCAGCTTAAAAGAGACATTTCCAAGGGACGCATTTTGAATTAAACCCAAAAGAAGAATAGGAGGTATATTTTTTCGGGAATGGGACAATTCAGCTCCGGCTGATTCAGCGCCAGCCGATACAGCGCCGCCGATTCAGCGCCGTCTGATTCAGCGCCGGCCGATTCAGCGCCAGCCTCAATGACTTTGATTTAAAAAAATTCAGACCTTTTTTCATACTCTGCAAGACAATTATCTGTGCCAGGTTTACCAATGTACTGCTACAGAAACACATAATTTTGTTTGAAAAAAGGTCTGATTTTTTTAAAAATCTAAGTCATTGAGGCTGGCGCTGAGTCGGTCGGCGCTGAATTGAATATGCTGGCGCTGAATCGGCGCGCTGAATTGTACCGTACCCTATTTTTTCACATATCTAATGACATTTAGAGAAACAACTCTCTGAAGATGTCAAGAGCCGGGCAATTTGCAAATGCATTATATATTTTATTATAAAGTACTCCACAATATTGCATGGAGTTTTAAAGAAAATACATCCTGACAATATTTGGAACTGAGCTGTAAACTCAATATTCGTGGTCCCCATGACAATGGAAGGTCCAATTCTTTAATATATTTTTTGCGCATTTGGTCAGCTTCCTCTTTAGAATTCGACAAAGTGACATCTTCAAATGCAAGGATCTGGTACTTGAATATAGATTGCTACTTGCCTAGCGGAAAAGAAACTGTCCGGAATTAAGTTCTGGCTTTCGATGAAGATCGTGGATTGAATAATTTCTCGAGATAGAGCAATCCACTCAAGCTCTTTTGATGCAAGAAGGTTTCGGAAAAAAATATTCTTATAGTTTTGTCGAATAATATCAATTGTGGAATTTAAAAAAAGGGGGTACTCTTACAAATTAATCGTTGAATAGCTGGCAAAAAGCGGATAACTTTTTTAGCTTGTCATTAGTAAATATGTTTTTAACATCAACTAAATAAAGCAGTTCTTGTTGTAAAAACTGAACACCATTCATCATGCGGATGCGCATAACCTTGCTAGGGGGCTAAGGTGATCCGTCCATTACTAAGGGGTTTCGGGAGTTTTCCGTAAATCTCCATCGATTTTCCAATTCAAACAAATAGGGAACGATCTCATGGATGCATTCAATAAATATTTTGCCACAAATGACATCAGCCTTCTTGCTTTTCCCTCCTTGAGCGTCTTTCTTATGTATTCTTCAATCGCACTTTGGGTAAAAATCAAGTTTTACCCATTCTTGGCCAGGAAAAATTGTCATTTTCCACCAAGAGGCTTTTGAAATCTTGCATTAAAGAGTTTATATTATTTTTGGGATTGGAGATTGTTTTATCCTGGTGAATTATTTTCATAATCATAGTTGTTGAGAAGTCCTTTTGAAAGAGGTTTTTCAACCTCCTTCATAGAGAGTTTTCTTTAATATGTTTGATTAAAATCATCTTCGGCAATTTCTGAGACACAAAAATATTGAGTAAAATCCGACAAAATGAAATATTAAGAGATGGAGCCATTATCAAGCATTTCCTGAATATTTTTTTGAAAGCATACTTGTTTCTGACTTTTTTTTATTAAAATTAATTGCATCAAGAGCCTATGAAAAGGAAAGGATTTTTTTAGTAACTGTTCAAACCATTTTCATAAAATATGGTTTTAATTTGTGAGCATACTTAAATTATAACATAAGTATGCCATAGAATTATACTTATATATTCGTTGTTTTTATATATTATCTTGTATACCTTGCAGGTAACCAAAGTGTCTCATGTTCTTTTTATGAAGCCATTATACGTAGACTCCCACGTCTAGATATATAAATAAATAAATAAATATATATATATATATCAGAAAACGACCGGGTACCCGCCCGGGTCCCAGCTGTTTTTTGAGTGGCCCGCCCGGTATCCCGGTGTTTTTAGACACCAGACCAGACTTTTTTGAAATTATTTTCTAAAAAACGTCGTGACTTCAGGAACGAAAGAACGAAAATATATTTTAAATCCTGGTCCGGTTTTGGCCCGGCCCGACTTGAAAAATTTAAGTCCCGGCCTGGGTCCCAGCGAAAAAAGGTCGTGTCCTGATATATATATATATATATTATGAATGACCAAATATAAAAATGCTAATATTATCAAATAAAATGATTTAATTGTTTTTCAAAGTATTCTCCTGCATGATTTTAACACTTTACATGCGGTCTAACACATATTCGAAGCTCTTCTCCACTCCGATTGAGAAACCTCGCAACATTGTTTTTTAACGCTTCAAAATCATCTTTGAGTACGAAAATCGTTGACCAGACGTTTTTTCATTATAAGCGGGAAAGAAAAGAAGATATTGGGTACCAAGTCAGGGTGGCGGATGGTACCTTAATTCGACGTTTTGGAATTCATTGAACCTGTTTTTTAAAATTTAAGCTTTTCAATGCATCGTTTCTTTTATGCAATTTTTAAATAGACATATATTCACTCAACATAATTGTCGAACCGTCAAAAAATATGATGAGTTTTTCTCGAACAACTTAACCTACAACAACACAAGATTCATAAGAAAGGAAATTGGTCATGAGAACCAGTGTTTGACAGTGGTATAACATGGTTTTTCCTCTCCAAACATAGATTTAAGTTCATCATGAACTCTTTTTGTGACAGTTCACGTGTAAATTAATGAAAAATAATCGCAAAAAATGTTCATATGATAATAACATTTTTTTGGAGAAATGATTTTCTCAAGTAAATATAAACAATACAAGTGACGGTTGTTAATAATGCAAACGTATTCACTTTCAAAAAAACAGTTTTGCCTATTGGCAATTCATCGTGTGTTGTTGTGTTTAACTATCATTTAATCAAATGCTTTAATGTTTTAGATTTTTTACAACTTTTATCAATATTTTATTTAATAACGCTAAAGTACTTACAAAACACATTTGCTTATATTATTAAGCTATTTCGACCAATTATGAAGGCTTAAAGAATATTCACTTTATTAATAAATTTAACTTCAACAACATGTGTAGTTCCAAAACAATATTGACAAAATAATCAAGTATTATTTATGAAAAATATGTCAAGTGTTAGTCCACAGATGTTGGATATTATAATCCAATTTATTTCAATTATGTCAACATAAATTATATTGCCGTCAAACTTTTCAACGCTGGCTTTGTGTAAAATATAAAACTGTATAATCAATATTTTTTTAAATCATATATTTTTTTATTTATTTAGACCAGTTCAAATTTGATTCTATTTACGAAAATAAATGAGTTCCTGGTTTGTTCGAAGCTTAGAATATCGACAGGAAAAAATATTTTTATTTGGGCACCTGACTTGTTTACCATTAAAAATACTGTGTATTATTATAATGTAATTGACCAAATGCAATTTTGAAGACTGGGTAAAAAATCAAATTATTTGATTTAAAAAATCGTTGGTGTTTTATATGTAGTATTTTGTTTAGTAACTGTCTACATAGATACATCAGGAAAGCTGCAATTGTACCCCGTGTTCCATTCAATTGTACAAATTAAAAACTAAAACTAAAATAAAAATCGTTTTTCGTAAAATAACCTTGATTGGTCATCATCTGCTTTACACAAAATATATTTTCAAATTTCATTTGTCTAAAATATGGGGGCTTAATAAATGTGTATTATTTCCGCCCGACAAATAGGACGCAGTCTATCGGCCCGAATTTGAAAATTTCTATGAAAAGAGTTATTTTTGAAGAGGTTTACCCGCACTAGTCAATTGTTACATTATTTTTATACATCAAAATGTTTTTAAAAGATTTTAATGCTTGTAAAATATTTGCGTATTGATGGATTTTATTGATTTGGACATGTTGAATTGTTATGAATGTATCTTTGGAATATCAATTTTAGTCTTAAAATTATATAAATACAACTAATTTTAAACTAATAAAGGCAACACATAAAAAGTGAATTATATATTATTAAATTTAACACGCTATTTTGGTATATTTTGTTTGGGATATTCATTTTTATACTGTGTGAGAAAGAAGAAAACAATGGGGCCACTATTTCAATATTGATGTTACACACTATGGTCATATTACTTACTTAAGGCTTCACAAAACTCATTAGTCAAACTCAAAGATTATATCAAGGATTTCTTCACTAATTAATAATAAAAATGGCAAACACCTGTTTACTAAATTATACATTCACTAGGTGTGCTTTCATCATAAACATGCATGTATGATATTTGTTGTATATCACTTGCCTTATTTCTTGTGTTTTTCGTGATTTGAATTATAATTCATCGAAAGAGTAATTTGTACTTTACCATATCGTAGCTGGAAATGTGATAAAAGTATTTTGGCTTCAGTTTTTTGATATACATTTTTGCTTTCATATTTATTATTGTGAGATTATGAAGAAGTTTGATTTTTTAAATTTTATTGTATTTGTAAATAAGTTATACTTATGAATCCAGAATTACATATATATATATATATAATTAATAATTCAATCCTATTTCTTATAATGCGTATACATTCAGATATCAAACATCAAACCCGGTATAAAATTATATTTTTTGAGATATTGCCTATTGAACATTTATTGCCATTATTGTTACCAATAAAAATATGATGGCTTTCAAGATCCATTAAATTTATATGTATGTGTACTATGCATGTATCAAATATGTCAATATATATATATGTGTGTGTGTGGTAGTAGTCACTCTAGCTGGGCAAGTGAGTAGCAAGTCGTTTTTATGTGGAATCCGCATGAAATTAATGTTGTAGGCAATAAAAATAATGATATTGTTTATTTATGTTGTACCTCTTCCGCTTGCTTTTCTTTTCTTCATCCTAAAAAGTAGTTGACCCATGGCTTATTGATAGGAAAACTGACACTTAATCTTAATTATATTTGGTTATCATCCATCACTTTCCTAATCTAGTCTTTTTTAATTTTTTAAATTGCATCCGTTCCCATTCAAAAAACGAAGTTTTTTACACAAAGGACACATCTATAAATAACAGATTTAGTTTTCAATAAATCAATCCCTGGTTAAGTAAACCCTAAACCACAAACAATATACACATTAATCAGAAAATATTTAATTAGTTTATTATTGACGTCCATTGAAATCTAATAATCTTGAAATATGTACTCGTTTTCTGACAGTGAATAATATCTTGATTTTTATTTATTCTATGGTACCATCCAATACAAGTTCCTTTTTCATTAAGTATATGTCGTTTAATAAGAATAAAAACGTCACTACGCATTTATCAGTTTATGACAAGTACTTAATATATGATTCTATTTTTAATACTCTTTACTGGTGTCAAGTCTAAGCCATTTTTATATCATTTTTATTTTAATTCCTTCTACAATCAAAGCATAAATATTAGACTGAAAACAAGTAGACATATAATGAATATAAAAACACTGGACAGTTGTGCAAATAAAATACAATAATAAACATTATAGTTTAAAAGTACTATCCAGTGATAAAATAACCTTAAATAGAATTATACTTGTTAACGTATAAAAATTGTCTATGTCTTCTTATCATAGACCTTGATAAACAAGTCATATATTGATGAGCTTGATGCACAAATCGGACCAGGTCTCCTGCCCATTTCTATCCAGTTGATGATGACGATGCGGGGATTTTCAATTCAAAGGCAGCGTACCTTGCGCAGCAAAAGGGATATCGCTTTTAGGTCTTCGACGTCGACGAATGAGTACCGGTCAGTTTAGATGCAATTTAACGCCTTATATTCAGAAGGGTAAATTCAATCCCTTTTTGTATTGGGGGGGGGGGGGTTTCTTTTGTATACACCAAATAAAATGTAGACTGATATTAATTTAGAGGAAATATGTTCTTCATTGCACACGTTATAATCGGATTAATTGCTTTATAAATTTTTGTTTTGGACATTCAGCAAATGCATGAATAGGTATTGGATGTATAAAGAGCCCACAATTATTACAAGGACTGACTAATTTAATAGCCTAGATGAAAATTTGAAGTTGTGCTGTAAACTAAGAGCCATCAAATATACTACAAGTTAATTTAAAATTTTCTGTATCCAAGAGGGTGGAAGATTGAACAGCTTATATAACTCGTCCGACAAAGATTTAGCTTCCGGTGGCAGTTTATTATTAAAGTTAAAATTTCGAGATCCATGACCTCACAGGACATTGCGAAATAATCGCTCTTTGTATAGGATGGCGAAACCTTCCAGTGTTAAGATAGAACCACCTATCAAATCATGGACTGTAATATTTGTATTAAGGGCGTGTTTTTCTAGCAGTGATGGATCACCGAATAGTATTCACGAATGGTTGCATATCTTACATTGGTATACTATATCAGAACAGAATCTAAAAATGTCGGCTGCAGTGACCACACAATTCTTTGAATTGAAGCCAGAAACGGAGAAAGTCAAACCAAGTCTTGGTATTGGATAGTTATAGTTCCCATATGAATCCAATTATACATATCAGATGACGAAAAATACTTTCTCCAATCCCTTTCTGATACAAACCAAATTCACTCCACAACTTCAGATACATTTGGGAATGATATCTTTAAGGAGACAAAAGACCTCCACCCAAAAACTTATTTTCTCTTTTTTAAAGCAGGAAGATATATCTTATGAAACAAGGATGCAGCCACCTATCCTCTTCTGCCAAAGCACGCTCTGCAAGAGATGGAATAGAGGTGGCTCTATACAAAAACAAGTGGAAGAACTTGCATATTATAGAGATCTATTCTTTTTCGAGGGAGAGCCACGCATTGTCGTACGTGAGATATATAATTCCATTTTTTTGACTCAAATATTATTTGAAGGTCCATTTCTCAACCATTCAATTCCCAGAACATTGACACGATCAGCAATTCGACATTCTCTAATCTGAAGTGAAGAAGCAGGTATCCAGGATTCTAAAAGGAGCATCGCTGTTTTTTATGATTAATCTGCAGCCCTGATTTGCCTTCAATTTTTTTCAAAAAGGAAAGCACCACACCGATCCGTGATATTAATTGCTTCTTGGAGTTGGCCTCAATCATGAATGAAACATCGTCCGCATATAAATCTAAGAGATGTTTTTCTCCATTAAAAGATATTCCTAAGCCGCGATATTTTTGTACTAAGGACTATGTAAGTGCATCAATGGCGGATATAAAGAGAAGAGGAGCTAAAGGATATTCTTGGCTACAACTTTTTCAGTAAATTGGGGAACTGTCTTCACCATCCAAAGAAATAATGGGGGAACCATTCATTAAAAACGATCGTATAGGATTAAAATAACATTTCGGGAGAAGCTTGCTACTGGATTTTAAATATGACAGTGCTTCAAGGAGTTAAAAGCTCCAAGCCGTTAAAATAGCGAAAGTAAGCGTCATATGTGATGCCTAAAAAACGGATATCGATGAAAGCTTTTTTTCATTTTCTGTCATAAAAATGTATTTGTATCAAAAACATATCTTTATGTAATTGTAACTTAGTTTTTTTATCAATTTAAAAAATTGATAAACAAAGAAGTTTTGTTTTATTACAAAACATTAAATTGCAGCTCCTTTCCCAAGATACAATGTTGCCCTGGCACGGCAGGTTGTTATCTTATAATCTTTGTTAGTTACTCTCTAATATTAGCAGTTAAATATTTGAACATCTTTTTAATGCATTCCATTAAAGTTTTTTCGCAATATACTTATAATGTATTTGCAACACAAAATAAAGAATTATAATTCCGTTTGTAGGCATGAATAAGACACATCAATTAAGACCCTGCACATAGATTCGGATGTACATAGAAAACGTTAGTTTCCCTAAATAATCCATCCAACTGGTTGGAGAAAAATGCATAGAAGATGAGGGTGAGATATTGCTTGGATGTGAGGTTGGTTGATTGAGTGTAGGAAGGGATCAGGAGTATGAAAGGGTTAAGTTTCTACTCATACAAGTATCACAACTAAAATCCCTCACCTTTCTATCATGCATATTTCAGCACATCGCTTGGATGTATTAGGGTGAGAATAATGCATGTTATATATATATATATATATATATATATATATATATATATATATATATATATATATATATATATATATATATATATATATATATATACAGTGTGCGAGAGCAAAACGCGGAAAATTTCTAGCGATATGAACGAGGCTTTGGTGATCAAGAACAATAAGGAGTACAACTAATACAATTATAAAGTAGTACGCTTGGTATATTTACAAATCTAATTTTCAAAATGGCTGCCTTCAGCGCTCACCATGGCCTCGAGGCGAGGCCTAAAGGCACGGCAGACCTTGCGGACATAGTGCTCAGACATGTCTGCCCACTCCTTCTCAACAGAGGCCTTCAGGGCATCAACACTTGGGTGGGGAGTGGCACAGGCCTTACTTTCCACAAAGCCCCAAATTCCATAGTCAAGGGGTGCCACGTCAGGGGAGGAGGGGGGCCAGAAGTGAGCTGGCCAAAAGTTCATGAGGTTGTCCTTGCACCACTTCTGGGTTTTCTTGGCTTTGTGTCCAGGTGCACCATCTTGTTGATAGCAGTAGTTGCCCTTGGGGTATGTGGCATCCAACCATGGCTTGACAACATTCTTTATCACAGCCAGATACTCCTTGGCACCAACCCTCAAGCCTTGAGGGAACCAAAACGGGGGCATCCTTTTTCCGTCACTTGCCACCACCCCCAACATCATGGATGAGGCCGGGTGCTTTGTCTGGTTAATGGGGGGGACTTCCTCAACAGCATAGGCCAGAAAACGGTCATTCCTGGCATTCCTGCTCTGGTCCACCGTCCAGTTCTTCTTGTCTGAGAAAACCAGGACTGTGGACGAAGGTTTCTTCTTCAGCCACGACAGAAGCTTTTTACCACGGTCGACCCTGCTGTTCTTGGCCGAATTGGAGAGGAGCTGACGCCTCCGGCGCACGTACGAGTACAGTCCCAACTTGCTCACAGCCTTTCGAATAGTCCACTCGGACACCTCAAAGACTTTGGCCATCTTTCTCATGGACCTTGTGGGATCGGCCTCAATCTCAGCCATGAGCCCCATCAAGAAGTCCTCATCCACCTTCCTGTTGTGTCCTCCACTTCCCATCTTTCTTTTGAGGCCCTTGCCAGTCTCAAGCTTCTTCTTGACATCATACACGAGGGTCTTGCCGCACTTAACAATCTCCATGATGTCTATAACTTTGACTTGGGCGTGAAGCAAATCTGCCACACGCTGCCTTTTTGCCTCCATCTTGTTAACTAAACAACATAGAGAGATTAAAAATATCTGGTTTGAAAGCTGAGATTAAGAGCTTTATTTTTTATTCAACAAAACCTCTCATAATATGACTAGTAAGCAAGCTACAGGCTGCTAAAGTCGATTCCGCGTTTTGCCCTCGCACACTGTATATATATATATATATATATATATATATATATATATATATATATATATATATATATATATATATATATGAACACGATAACTAGTTATAAACAACACGTTTTTTTAAATAGATCTCATCAAAACACTGGAAGTAATATTCACAATATACTTTAGAAGTAATTTAAAAATAAATAAAACATGAAGCAGTTAAATATAAAAAAGGATATCATCGTTTGTGTAAACTGTATGAACCTAGTTCGATAGTCTAATTTTAATGCTATAATTATTACACTATGTAACAGGATTTTGCCCCTGGGCTGAAATTTCTAATTTGAGTCGCATTTTTTACGTAAGTTCCAAAAATACCTCTTAAAATTTCGTCCAAAAAAAAGGTTTGGACTTCATGACCTTTTTTGGAAAATCATGATTTTCATCATTTCTAACTCTCTAAAAAATAAAATTATTTTTGACACTTGTAAATAATTATATGTAAATAAAAAATCAAACCTGTTTTTTTTCTTTTTTTAGCAGGACGAAGTATTGATCATTAAAGTAACTACTTTTAGGGATTATTGAGGTTGCAATAAATATTATTGTGATTTGTTACGAAGAAAAAAAAAGGGTTGCCTTTTTATTTACATATAATTATTTACAAGTGTCAAAAATATTTTATTTTTTAGAGAGTTACTGTGATTTGGAAAATTGCATTCCAATGTTGTTATCAAATTATTTAAGGAACTTGCAAATAAAAAGACAAACCTGTTTTTTTTCTTCGTAACAAACCACAATAATATTTATTGCAACCTCAATGAATCACCTAAAAGTAGTTACTTAATATGATCAATACTTCGTCTTACTAAATTGATCTTTTCTTTACTTTCATGCCAGATATCGAAATTATAAAAACTGTTCTGAAACGCACTGACATATACCGAAAAGATATTACATATTGATTTTAGTCAAAAGACTCGAAACAAAAAAAATATAGCCGCTTAAATAGAACACTAAAATATGGTCAACTTTTGAAATATAAAGCCTATTTTTCGACTAGTACGAAAGATATATAAATTATAAAAACAGATTTGAAATGCACAGATATAATAAAAAAATAAATACCACTGACATTTGTGGTTATTCTTACTTTGCACGAAGATAATTGGCCTGAATCATTAGAAATGATGAAAATCATGATTTTCCAAAAAAGGCCATAAAGGTCAAACTTTTTTCGGAAGAAATTTTAAGTTGGATTTTGGAATATACGTAAAAAATGGGACTCAAATTATAAATTTCAGCCCAGGGGCAAACAAAGACCTTAATTTTGTTACATAGTGTTATTTATATCCAGTCGGATGCAATTCTGTCGAACCATATAGTCAAAAAAAACGTATGTAGTAATACATAAATAAAGAAGGCGGCTAGTAAGCAATACGTGGTGCTACACTTCATTTCTAAACAAACACAACTCCTACCTCAGACCCAGCACCATATGGGAAGAACATTAAGAATTTTTATAATTTTATTCAAAATCAGAAATACTTATTTAAAAAATATGGGACTTCTTTTATGTTGAGATGTGTAAGATTGAAATTCAAAAATAAAATATATAAATATATGTATACATAAACAACATGCAATCCTAGAATGTAGATGAATTAAATACAAAAAATATTATTTGTTATTTTTATCTTCAAATAATCCAAAACATTAATATTTAATTTAAAAAAATATCCTGCAGTTAAATACTTTTTCCTTGCTAACTGGCTTAGAATTAATTTTCAAACTAAATATCAAATATTCATTAAAGAACAATATATATATATATATAATATATAATATAT
>CP045904.1:15127842-15145849 GCA_013387185.1 Caligus rogercresseyi
CCTTCTGAGGGCCTCAAGATCGGACCAAAGGATCCCGACCCCGGAAATTGGTTGGAGTCTTGTCTGAATCCTTGATGGTTGGGGAATCCCTCACTCCTCGAGAAGAAAACACAAGTGAAGGAACACTCCACCGAAAATTCCTTTATATTTATCATGTTATATTGTCGATTTATAGTGTTTGGACAAATTTTTGTGTTAATGTATTTGAATTTGATGTGTTTGTTGTATATGTCAAGAATATATGCTTTTTGTAATGTTATGTTTTATATTATTCAGTATTGTTTTGTTTTTTGCCTTTCGACTTTTGTTAAGAGATCTAATTTTAAACTAGAATGTTTATTTATATATGTAATTTCTCTAAATCAATCAAGTTTCTTATTTTAAAATAATAATAATATTATTGCATATTACATTCATAGCTTATTTTAGTATATATAATATTTAGCCATCGAACCAAATATAATTGTAATTCTGTAATTTAAATACATAATGGGTAAAAATAATATAGGCTAATATGAAGAATTCTTCGAAAATTGTGTCCTCTAGAGAAGTGTACGCAAAGTTACCAAAAGAAAAATGTTATTAATGCCACTTCCTATTATCCCTACACTGAGAAGTGAAAGATGTCAATATACGTTTTGATACAGTATATTTTAATATAGCTGCTAATACAATGGTTACATTGATAAATTTAATGAATATATATGAATTCGTTCAGTTGTTATCGGATGCCCTAGAGATCCATACCATAGGGATTACATATCAATGAGCATGTGATAGTTCCTTCAGGATTTTTGTTGTTATTGAAAAACGAAGTTACAGGTTCCTCTGTCTTCTATGTTTTCTCGAAGAGGATTTCATCGATCAAAATAATCATGGTTTGCATGTTGTAAGAGAGAGGACTAACATTCTTCGTTCAGGACAGGCTGTCACTATTCCTATAAAAGGAGGAAAATCTTAAACGTTTTTTGTAACAAATACTAACAAATAGAAAATTTACCTCAATGAAAATCTTCATTTTATGAAGTGTGTTGGGGTAAAATCTACGTCACATACAATTTTATGTGTCCTGGATAGGTTCATAATTCAAACAGTATCCATATCCGGAGGCATTTTCAATCCCTGAAGGTAGTTGAGTCCAATAAATTATTTTCCCTCGGATTTCTTTTCTATTCATTCGATCCATTTCCAGATATTTGGGAAGAAATGGTAGGTATTCCAAGACGAAAGAAGATGTTAAAGATGTAAATAACTACTTTCTTCAAGAACTTTCCAGGGATAGAGAGTCTCAGAGAACAGATTCCATCCCAAACACAGGAATCGTCTTACAAACAAGTTTTGGTCCACCTCCACATTTCTGTACAATACATAGGTGGGATGAGTTGACTTCTTCCTATGGATCCATTACATATTCTTCCTCCACTGGAATCAATTTGTTGAGGATCTTCCACCCACTTGCAGCTCCATTAAGAGTCACTGATAAGATTGCTTGATTGTTTATTATTTTGCTCGGAATTACAATTTTTATTTAGACCTCAATGAAAACGATTGTATTATCGTGCAGACCTACTTCTTTTAATGCGGGGCAAAATCTATTTACATCTACAAAGCAATAATAATAATGAAATGGGGTTTCTATTCAGGGAGTAGGAAAAACAAACGTAAGAAAATATCCATTGACGTAATATTGTTCATTTATCAGCTCAGGATTACGTCACTGGGTGCTTAAATTCTTTCTCTTCCCGTCTTCCTCTTAATGTTAACTTATTTTTTAATGCGGGGGCGAAATCTCTTTACATCTACAAAGCAATAATAATAATGAAATTTGGTCTCTATTCAGGGAGTAGGAAGGAACAAACGTAAGAAAATACCCATTGACGTAATATTGTTCATTTATCAGCTCAGGATTACGTCACTGGGTGCTTAAACTTCTCTCTCTTCCCGTCTTCCTCTTAATATAATATTAAATAAAATATAACGCTAATATTAAGAGCATGATGGAGAAAAGAAAGGAGTTTAAAAATTCAGTGACGTGATTCTAAATTGACGAATAAACAGTATGACGTCACTGGATGTTTTTTAGGATGGCTCTCTCCTCACTCATCATTCACCAAACACACCTACTTATGTAGACATATATGATTGATTGTAATTCCGGACTTGTGGGGGCAAAGCTTCCAGGCGGCGTACACACCTAGGTGGCAAAGACTCCGGGGCGAACAAACCGGGGGCGAACTACCCGGGGGCGAACTCACAGGGGGCGAATCACAGGGGCAAATCTTCCTAGAACCTATCTATATATATCATTCAATATCTATCCATCTATTATCTATTTATATATATATATAATTAATATATTAAAAAATAATATATATAATATATTTATAGATAAATAGATAGATAGATTAATCGTTCTCCAGTGACGTCATTGAGTAGTCACTCACATGTTTGTTTTTGTATTGCCCCAGCCTTGGGTTCACCAATAGCGATTAGTTTTCAAAAAAAGGAGAAGGGGAAAAATATATATTACCAGTATTACTTATGTTCCTCTCTTATAACTAAACGATATAATATATATGTATTTATTTTTATTTTTTTCCTTTTCTTACTTTAAAATAACGTTATCGTCCTATTAAACAAGTGCGGCACAGATACTTATCAACTGCTCATTATATGAAATATCAGATATAACATTAAAGTACAAAGTTATAGGTATTAATTTACTATTAGTTTTTTTTATGTTGCAACACAATACATATATATCATAGCAACAATGACTGAGTAAACAAGTATAATGTTTGTTTATTGATATAAATGAATGTTATGCATGAGTTTGATTTTTTTATTATAAATTGTCCGTATTTGAGAAGTTATTGTACCAATATATGTGAGAGATGGAGAACCTTATTGGATGTCAAAGAGAGAAGACGTGTGTTTGTTGTTTCAAATATTCTTGTCGTCAGACATAGTGAATAAAGATCTGTGCACTCACAATGGATCCGCCTGATGGCGAAGAGATAGGCAGTGCCTGTCTTGTGCCTCGGAAGAGGGTGGATGGTGCTTCTCCGCGTTGGAATCGAGAGGAATCCAATGTCAATCATTCACCGGAGGGAAACGTAACAATTGAAGAGGTGATAAATGGAAAACCTCTCCAAAAAACAGATGACGATAATGACGCGTTGAAAACAACAAACAAATGTCCTACTGCTGTAAAAGTAGTAAGTGAAAAGAAAAATAGTATTTCTAAAAGCGGCTCTACTGGAAAAGAAGTGTCCGTGCACGATTGCGATAATAAAATGAAGGAAGGCACAAATAAACCAGCTTATAATGAAATTACTGGAACTGGAGTCAGAGAAACAAATCCTTTTACTCTCCGAAGTAAAAATAATACTGAGAATGATGAAATTAATAATGAGAGGGGGAGATTTATGATCCCTCTCTTTATTAAAAAGACTGTTGGAGGACTCATAAACTCTGATGATATGTCTTTTGGGAACGCAGCTACACTATGGACCCAAGTTCTAGGGCTTAACCCTGAGGACTTGGACTCCATATGCCTTCGCCTTCCACACCGACCCCTTTTCACTTCAATGAGAAGAATATTAAAGGAAGAACTTAAGGCAAAGGTCAAGTTACCTTGTGTAGTTAACTTGGTTGATAAAAAAGGAGCTGAGTTTACTGTAAATGTTGAATCCAGACAACTTATGAAGGAGATAAATGTCCCCCTGCATTTTGATGTGAGAGTGCCTGAGATAAAAGGAGTCATTTCTCATGAAACAGTACGACATTGCTTAAGTCTCTTCACAAAAGTAGAATCGGTCGAGCGCTTAAAAAAGCGTTCTAATGTACAGTTAGAGGCCCAAAATAATAAATGTATTCAACACTGGCCAGAAGAAATCCGCAATAGGATAAGTATACAAACACCTCATGCTATTGCTAAAGTTATTGGGAATACAAATAACCTCCCCAGTTACCTACCCATCGATCAAGAAATTAGACCTTTATACTTCTCTGGAAGACCAAAACAGTGTGGAAGATGCTACCATTTTGGCCACCTAACAAATGAATGTATCAACAGATCAAAATCTCCATCTGAATACCGTAGGTGGTTGCTAAGAAGAATGGCAAGGAGAGATGCGGAAGGAAATACAATTCCCTTGACAATGGATTTCGATATTAATGAAAAAGTTTTTGATGGAAAGCTCAGTGTTGCTTCTCAGGAAATTTCGGAGAAATTATCTATCACTGATAGCGTAAAGCAGGTCGAGGACGTCACAAAGGAAGTGGAAGAGGAGTCTGTTGGACGGAAAGGATTCGAAGAGGAAGAAGAGCTGATGGATGAAGGGGATTCCGGAAAAGAAGAAGATCCAAAGAAACTGGCAATAACAAGTCAAAACTCTAAGAAGCAGCCAAAGCGTAAATCGAGTGTGCCATCTCAGAAATTTAATGATAATGAAGGCAATGGCCAGACGAAGAAGACTAAAGGGCCCTTAGGGTCATCTTTTGAGGTTTCAAATCTCGAAAAAAGGAAATTATAACATGGCACCTCAACTTCGTATATTACAAATTAATCTTCACCATTCCAAAGCTGCCGAAGCCGAACTGCGTCTTCGTGACCTCAATTATGATATTGCTCTAATTCAGGAGCCTTTACTTAGACATAACTCAAATTACCTCTTTTCGAATAGTCCGACTAAAGTCGTGGTTGGACAGCCTGGTGGAAGAGCATGTATAAGAGTGGACAAACAAGTCCCTTTCTGGGAAGTAAATGAATTCTCAGATAAAGATATAACGACAGTCCTCATTCAACATACATGTGTCACACAATATGGCGAAAAGACTAAAATTAAGAATCTAAATGTATACTACTGCTCAGCGTATTTTGATATCAACGTCGAAATTTCTGCTCAAATGAAATTCCTTGACTTGCTTGGTTTTTGTATGAGTGAAAACAAACCATTGGTTATTGGATGTGATTCAAACGCACATAGTCCACTTTGGGGATCACCTAACTCAAATGGTCGGGGTGGAGTTCTTGAAGAGATAATTGAGCAGTTTAATATGAGTGTTCAAAACATTGGAAATATACCAACATTCAATACCCAACGAGGTTCGAGCCATATTGATATAACTTTGACTAACCGCTCATTTAATCAGCGTTTGCAAATTTTTGATTGGCAAGTTGATGCAGAATATTCATATAGTGACCATTCTTATATTAAATACTCCATTGGTTGCTACGAGCCAATTATAAAACAGTACCGTAATCTTATAAAAGCTGACTGGCCGAAATTCACTTTTGAGTTGAAGAAGGAATTAAAAAACCTACCTTGTCCATTAACTAGTAACCTTGAAGTCTCTTCTCAGGCTTGGACGACAACTGTTCAGAAAATACTGGATATTGTAGCTCCTTTAAAACCAGCACGAAGAACAAGACCAGTTCCTTGGTGGAATGAGAAACTTGAGTCACTCAGAGCGCACGTACAAAATATTTTACGCCGTGTTCGCCGAGGCAAAGGAGGTCAACGTCTTCGAGACGCACTTGGAAAGAAGACTCGTGAGTATAATATACTCCTCAATAAGTCTAAAAGAATTAGTTGGCGAGAATACTGTAGTAGATATAACACCTCTGGAGACGTGTCAAAGATTGTTCGATCACTTGGACAAGATAAAACTGCATCAATCGGCCTTCTCTGCGATGCTAATGGAAAATCAGCTGAAACCCCTGAAGCTTCTATAGAAAACCTTCTAGCACATCACTTTCCTGGAGGAGAACTGGATCCCAGTACTGATGTAGTTCGTGATGCATGGTCTACCGTTCCTATTGATAAGTATGATGATTTGGGAGGAATAATAACTATTGAAAAATTGAAGCTTTCAGTTCAATCTTTTCACAGTTTCAAGTCTGCGGGTCTAGATGATATATCCCCATGTACTCTTAAGTTTCTGCCAATTGAAATGTTGGAATATCTTCGTATTCTTTTTGTCCGATCTTTACGTTTAAATGAAATTCCTCTCATATGGCGAAAAATGAAAGTGATTTTTGTTCCGAAGCCAGGGAAAGAATCATATGAAAGCCCAAAATCTTTTCGTCCAATTACACTATCAAGTTGCGTGCTTAAAACACTGGAAAGGCTTTTACAATGGCACCTTCAAGAAACTCTACCCCCTCAGCTATATCAACAACATGCTTTCACTATCGGTCGATCCACTGACACGGCTTTAGTTGAGATGGCCAATCTTCTAGAGAAGGCTGTATATAATAAAGAATATGCTCTAGCTGTCAGTCTGGACTGTAGTGGAGCTTTTGATAACATTTCCTTCGAAGGAGCCCAAACAGGACTTCAGGCCATGGGAGTGAACCCTCACATCACTTCTTGGTATGATAATATACTTAGGGGTAGAATAGTGGAAACCACCATACAATCGATCTCCAGGATAGTTCGTCCAACTCGGGGAAGTTCGCAGGGTGGAGTACTTTCTCCAATAATATGGAATGTAACAATCAACGACCTCTTATTAAAGTTCAGAAATAGTGAAATAAAGATTATTTGCTATGCTGATGACATTATTCTAATTGTTAATGGTCTAGACCTTAAAAAGATGGCACAGAGCATGAATCAAGCCCTCGCAGTCGTTGAAGATTGGGGAGGATCAAATGGTCTCAAATTTAACCCTTCAAAGACGGTGGCAACTGTTTTCACCCGCAAAACCAAACATGCCATCGCACCATGGCCATGTCTTCATATGGCAGGCCAAGATATACCATACTCCCAAGAGATGAAATATCTAGGAGTGATATTTGACTCCAGCTTAGGTTTCATTCTCATATAAAGACGAAAGTTGCGAAATCAAAAAAACTCCTTCATGCAATCAAGAGAGTAATTGGCCAAAGATGGGGCCTAAGTCCACGACAGGCCTTATGGGTATACCTAAGTATGGTGAGACCGACTATCATATACGGATCTGTGGTTTGGGCACATAATCTCACGTTTGGCCAACAAACTCTCCTTGATAAAGTCCAAAGATTGGGCCTCCTTGGAATCTGCCACCCAATGCGTTCAACACCGACTCGAGGATTGGAAGTGTTCTTTGGAATATTACCACTCTTCCTTGAAGTAAAGCGTGTTGCTATCATGACAAGACTCCGGATTATAGATGTAATGGAAGAACAGACACAATGGTTTCACTCGAAAACAAAGAGCGTTCCATCTGGCTTTGCTCAGAATGCTGTCATTTCCGAGCTATTCCCCGCCATTAATAAGGATGTAATAGTCAGGAAGAAAATGTGGACGGCCGATTTTCAGGAGAAACAGCTGGATCATCAAGTTAATGTATTTACTGATGGATCTAAAAATGAGCACGGAGTTGGGTCGGGGTACATTGTTACTAAGGGACAAATTATGGTTCAAGACGCCTCATTGACCCTTGCCCCTTATAACAGTGTATTTCAAGCAGAAATTTTAGCCATTAAGGAAGCCCTTTCTTGGATTAGAAGTAATCCAGAGAAATGGACATCTAATGGTTTTTGTATTTGGACGGACTCTCAAGCGGCATTGCAATCTCTACGATTAATAGAGACAAAAAGTGCCCTAGTTCGGGATACCAAATACATATTCCAATCAATTGCAAATATGATCCCCATCTCTCTTTCGTGGGTGAAGGGCCACAGCGATATCACTGGCAATGAAGTAGCTGACATGCTCGCAAAGAGAGGTGCTGAAAATGTGAATCCCACCCATGATATTGGAGCCCCTTTATCACATTTCAAGAGGGTTGTTTCCAACTTTTATGAAGAAAAGTGGCAGACTATGTGGTCTAATCTTACATATTGTCGCCAAAGTCGTGCAATGATGCCAAAGGTCAAAATTAACCGATGGCGAAATCTTTTAGATTACCCTAAAAGTAAGCTAAATCGATTAGTTCAATTCATGACTGGACATTGCCTTCTCCGAAAACACTTCAAAGTCATGAACCATTCTGTCAGTTCACTTTGCCGTGGTTGTGGGGAAGCAGACGAGGATCCTCTACATTTAGCTCGTGACTGTCCCAAGTTTGAGCTTGAAAGGGCCGTCTTTCTGGATTCGGACGAAGAATTTGGAGATATGTCAAAAGTCCACAAGTTCATTGCAAATTCAGCTGTTGTAAAATGGCTCAACTCAGCACCATCCTTGGATGACGATCGGGACGGAATGCAATAGATGACCTTAGAAGAAATCGTTGCGAGGGCACCATAAGTGAATATATATATTTTTTGCATGTGCCCGTTCTGCCAATGTTATTTTGGATGTGTAGCAATAAAGTCTTTAAAAAAAAAAAAAAAAAAAATGTGTGAGAGATATATGTATAATTAAAAGAAATAAAACAAAGATCATTCGCTCCTTTGCATTCATGCTTCTAGTTGGTCATGATATACATATATATATATATATATATATATATATATATATATATATATATATATATATATATATATATATATATATATATATATATAAACAAAGAGGAAAGAATGAAGAGGCATGACATAACAAAGTACTCATGACAGAGAGACAGACGCCATGTTTGAAAAAAAAGATACAAAGAGAGATTGATATACCATTAACACAGGACCGAATACTTTTCCTTTTCTTTTCGCACAACGGTACTGATGAGAAAAATTATAAAAAGGTAAAGAACTACAGAAATATAGAATATATTATTTAAATGATTTTAAAAGTCAGACTCAAAAAAGATGATCAATGATTCAAATGTCAAAAATGTCTTGTAATAAGAGTCATAACAATATCTTTATAATCTCATTTTATAAATAATGTAGATAAATATGTCAACAGTGATAGTATTTATATGTTTAATGTATTATCGCAGTGCCCTTCCGTCAATTCCATCATGTTTATGACGGGGATCATAAACGTGGTGACCTTTCATCAATTTTCTTTATTTATTTAAAATATTTTCAATAAAATACTCCGGAACATGCTTGAAGGCTTAATATATTCCAGGGCCATATGTTGCTTACATAAATATAAATAAAAGATCATGACAATAATTAAGATACATTTTTTCTTTAAATATTCACTTCATAAAATGATGTATTATATAAAAAGCTCCCATATCGTTTGAAGCCTTATTATATGCATTAACAACATTAGCATTTATAGATAGACCTTCAATAACATCAACACATAATACTTGTTGCGACAGTAATGACAAAAATATCCAAGATGATAAAGTTATTTTAAGGTAAGACCTTCTTCATGATTTGGAGGGAAAATCGACATTTCCAACTTTGCACTGGAAACCATTTTCATGATGTTATCGTATTCATGAGTACATGTCAAATATTTTTATTCATAGAGCTTCTCCCTTCTCTTTCTTCATACTTCGGAGCTCGTTCAGCTGTGTCTCCTGTGAGAAACGGGGGATGAGTTTGAAGTATTCAAACTGGTTAATAAGAAGGTGAACCCAAGGTTGGGGCAAGACAAAAACAAACATGTAGCAGTGTGACTACTCAATGACGTCACTGGAGAACGATTATATCTATATATATATTTATCAATCAATCTCTTATCTATCTATAAATAAATGTATATATATATATAAATATCTATGTGTGTGTGTTTAAATAAATTATTAAAATAAATAATATGAAAATATAAATTATATAAATATATATATATTCGTTCTCCAGTGACGTCATTGAGTAGTTATATGTACTGCTAGGATTACATATTTGTTTTTGTATTGCCCAGACCTTATTATACAGACCTTGGGTGAACCGTGGTGTTAATTTATGACGTCATATGGTGCCGGATATTTTTTTTGCGAGGGCTTCATTTTGCATTTCATAATTTAAAAACCACTTATGCAGTAAAAAGTTTCCCTAGAGGTTACATTAGATTAATAAGTTAGAGCACCCCTAGGGAGCAAAAAAGAACTAACATTATAGCCAATTCTATATATATATGTAGCATAGGGGGTATTATAGAAACCTAATATTAGATATCAAAATTTATCCCCCCGCAAAAGTTGCGTCATGAGAAACTAAATGATCGTAGAAAAATGGATTTTGGTTTGACCTTCCCCTTACCCCCCCAAATTGCGTTCAAAGGTTTCGTTATAAAGCAAAACTTTTTTGTTATTACTTATTTTGGAAAAATTTAGTTTTACAAAATTTAGCTATGATCAATGTATGACTTTATTGTTTCTGCACATTTTCGTCAAATAATATTTAGTGCCAATAAATGAACATAAATGCTGACGCACCAAACATTTCTTAAATAACAGCTCCTACTAGGGTTCTTTAATAGTTTCAAGAAGGAAAAGAAAAAAAAGGGTACTCATTTTGATGTTTTTAAGTTATTTTTTAAATAAGTTTGCTTTTCACATCTTAATTTTCATACAGTAACTCTCTCACATGGTTGAGAATATAAATCTATGACGTTGATTATATCCATAAACTTTTGCAGATAATAATGTAATGACAAAAATGTTTTTCTCAACTGATAAAACGAAGTTATTGTTAAAGGTAACTTGTTATTTTAAAACTTTATTCTTATTTCTTAAAAAAATATTTTAGACTTCCACCATGAATACATTGATCACGTATCACCAAAAAGTGGTATAGTGGAAGATCAAGCGAAAGAACTACTTTCAGTAGTGAAGAATATTAAAGTTTTGACACTTTGGTCACTGTTGTGTGTTACGGATGCAACACCAATGTCAGAATATGGTAAGAATTAATAAAAAGACTCGAGTTATGTCTTAAAAAACCACTTCAGTGGATTATTTGTCTTCTACACATGAATGAGTTACCTTTAAGAGAAGTTTTAAACATTTAGATGGCACACAAAAAGGACCTCGGACTTATGAAGGTACCATAGGAAAATTAATTAATACAGACTTTACCAAAAATTCAATAACAAGTTTTTAAATACTTGTAGGAAAAGTAAAATACTTAAATCAAAGTTTACTGTATTCTTTAAGCTCAGATAAAAATATTTATACGAAATTACATTAAGAATACAAACAGGAAAATTTTCAAATTCAAGGTTTTGCTACAGGTCTCCAGGAGCATTACATGAGGCAAAATGTCTAACCATAGCCAACAGAATTTTAAGATCCTATATTTCACAAAAAAGTCCATTTGAGTCTCACATAAAACTTGTAAAAGGCCTAACCGATAAATAAATGGAAACAATAATATTTGCCCTGGAAAAAGTTTTGGTTGCAAAAAAGAATATTAAAAAACAAAGAAATTTTCAACTACCCAAAACTATCAGTTGTAATTCTAAGAATTTTTTAAATCTTATCGACTGGTCAAATATAAATTTGTCTGTTCCTCCAATTGTGCCTGAAGAAGATCTTTTAAAAGCAAAAGAACATCCTTTAAAAAATTAATAAGTATCCTTGCCATTCACAATCAGTGGAAAGAGCTGTAAAACTAGTAACTAGAACATCTGCAAAAGTTTTTGGATACAATCAACGTCATAGATTTATATTCTCAACCATGTGAAGGAGTTACTGTACGAAAATTAAGATGTTAAAAGCAAACTTTTTTAAAAAATACCTTAAAAACATCAAAATGAGTACCCTTTTTTCTTTTTCCTTCTTGAAAACTATTAAAGAACCCTAGTAGGAGCCGTTATTTAAAAAATGTATGGTGCGGCAGCATTTATGTTCATTTATGGCACTAAATATTATTTGACGAAAATGTGCAAAAAAATAAAGTCATAAATTGATCATAGCTAAATTTTGTAAAACTAAATTTTTCCAAAATAAGTAATAACAAAAAAGTTTTGCTTCACAACGAAACCTTTGAACGCAATTTGGGGGGGTAAGGGGGGGGGGTCAAACTAAATCCTTTTTTCTACGACCATTTAGTTTCTCATGACGCAACTTTCGCGGGGGGATAAATTTTGATATCTTAATATTAGGTTTCTATAATACCCCCTAATGTAGCATATGTACTTATGAAATAATGCTTATTAACAAAACTTTTTTGTTTTTCATCCAATTTTAATTTTTTTTCACATTTGCATTAGTCTCCCCAATTAGGAACAACTATATTAACAAAAATCATGTTTTTTGAAAAAATCAGTTTTTGGGTTTTCTAAAAAAATATGAAACACTTGAGAAGGACTTTTTTATAATGTATTGTCAGGCTTTTTAAGCTCCTTCTTATGAATCAAGTTGAAATCTGTGAGTTCTCCAGGAGCGGAGAAAAAAAAACTTTCCCATTTTCCAGTTTTTATGCCAAAACTCAAAAAAATTATAAACCAAAATTCATTTAAAAAAACAACCTATTAGAAATGCCAAACTCTATAGGTATTATTTTATAACTTGATGCGATCAACCAACAGACAACCCACAAAAGGCGCCCTAAATTTAGGATTTCAAAAATATTCCGCTTCGTCCATGAAATAGGACCCCAATATTCAATCCCGGATTTGAGGTCTTAACAACCTCGGATTCGATACTGAATACATCAAAGTTGCTCCCTGGTCAATTTTGAATATTTTTGTGCAAAATTTTATTGCAAAAACTTGCCGATAAAAAAATCCGAATCCTCAAAAATCCAAGCAAACCGCAAAATCCTCTCACAGACACAAATCTGGTCAGAATCTAACCTAGCCCAGAACCATCACAGTGTCAAGATGCATCTGTGTGCCAAATTTCAGTTCTCTAGCTTCTGTATTTCGGCGTCTATAGAATCGGACAGACAGACGGACAACTCAAATTCTAATATTAGGATGATCTGTTGCAACTTGTTTAATTGCAAATTTGAGTAGTTATATGTATTTATATAACTGTTGCAAATCTTAAACACGCAACCTCTCACTAAAATCCACCAACAAGCACACAATTCATCAACATCTCACTAAAATTACCTATAGACATCCACATTAACGACAAACAACCACTGAAAAACGTGATTTTGTTGATAAGTGGTTAAAACTGATGTCTTTTTAGTCTAAATTCTATATTAAGATAATGAATTGTAATAGATGAAAATGGATAATAAGTCATCCAATATTCCCAAATCAGTTGTATTCTCATCAATTAGTGTGAAGTTAAACAAATAAGACATCGTTTTTAACCACTAATCAACAAAATCACATGATCCAGCTGTTGTTTGTCATTACTCTGGGTCTTTATAGGTGATTTCGGAGAGATGTATGATGAATTTTTGTGTTTGTTGGTGGATTTTGGTGAGAGGTTGCGTGTTTAAGATTTGCAACAGCCATATGAATACAGATAACTTCTCAAATTTGCAATAAAACTAGTTGTAACAGATTAAAATGGATAACAAGTCATCCAATATTCCCAAATCAATTGTATTCTCATCAATTAGTGTGAAGTTAGACTAAAAAGACATCGTTTTTATCCACAAATCAACAAAATCACATGCTCCAGCTGTTGTTTGTCATTACTCTGGGTCTTTATAGGTGATTTCGGAGAGATGTATGATGAATTTTTGTGTTTGTTGGTGGATTTTGGAGAGAGGTTGCGTGTTTAAGATTTGCAACAGCCATATGAATACAGATAACTTCTCAAATTTGCAATAAAACGAGTTGTAACAGATTAAAATGGATAACAAGTCATCCAATATTCCCAAATCAATTGTATTCTCATCAATTAGTGTTAAGTTTAACTAATAAGACATCTTTTTAACCACTTATCAACAAAATCACGTGCTTCAGTGGTTGTTTTTTCGTTAATTTGGGTGTCCATATGAATACAGATAACTACTCAAATTTGCAATATAACGAGTTGTAACAGATCAAATGGATAAGTCGTCCAATATTCCTAAATTCCAGTGGTGTTTGTCATTACTTTAGGTCTCTATAGGTGATTTTGGTAAGGTGTAAGATGAATTTGTTTGTTTGTTGGTAGATTTGGTGAGATGTTGCGTGTTTTAGATTTGCAACAGTCATATGAATACAGATAACTTTGGGAATATTGGATGACTTTTTATCCATTTTTATCTATTGGAACTTGTTATATTGCAAATAAGAGTAGTTATCTGTAATCATATGGCTGTTATTTGTATTTATATGGCTGTTGCAAATCTAAAACACGCAACCTCTCATCAAAATCCACCAAAAAACATACAAATTCATCATATATCTCTCCAAAATCACCTTTAGACACCCAAAGTAATGACAAACAACCATTGGAGCACGTTATTTTGTTGATTTGTGGTTAAAAACAATGTCTTTTAAGTCTAACTTCACACTAATTCATAAGAAAACAACTGATTTTGGAATATTGGATGACTCATTATCCATTTTGATCTGTTACAACCCGTTTAACTGCAAATTTGAGTTGTTATCTGTATTGGCTGTTGCAAATCTTAAACACGCAACCTCTTATCAAAATCCACCAACAAACACACAAATTCATCATTTATATCTCCAAATCACCTATAGACACCCAAAGTAATGACAAGCAACCATTGGAACACGTGATTTTGTTGATTAGTGGTTAAAAAAATGTGTTGGTAGACTTATTTCACACTTAATAAAGAGAATACAACTGATTTGGGAATATTGGATGACTAATTATCCATTTTGATTCGTTGCAACTCGTTATATTGAAAATGTGAGTAGTTATCTGTCATCATATGGCTATTGCAAATCTCAAACACGCAACCTCTTATCAAAATCCACCAACAAACACACAAATTCATCGTACATCTCTCCAAAATCACCAATAGACACCCAAAAAAATGACAAACCACCACTTTAGCACGTGATTTTGTTGGTTAGTGGTTAAAAAGTTGTGTTGGTAGACTTATTTCACATTTAATAAAGAGAATACAACTAATACGGGAGTATTGGATGACTTATTATCCATTTTGATCTTGTGCAACTCGTTATATTGCAAATTAGAGTACTTATATATAATCATATGGCTGTTGCAAATCTTAAACACGCAACCTCTCATCAAAATCCACCAACAAACACACAAATTCATCATACATCTCTCCAAAATCACTTATAGACTCCCAAAGTAATGACAAGCAACCATTGGAGCACGTGATTTTGTTGATTTGTGGTTAAAAACAATGTCTTGTTTGTCTAACTTCTAACTAATTGATAGGATAACAACTGATTTGGGAGCTTTGGATGACTTATCATCCATTTGATCTGTTACAACCCGTTTAATTGCAAATTTGAGTAGTTATCTATATTTTTATGGCTGTTGAAAATCTTAAACACGCAACTTCTCCCCAAAATCTACCAACAAACACACAAATTCATCATACTTCGTACCAAAATCACCTATAGACACGCAAAGTAATGACAAACCACCACTGGAGCACGTGATGTTGTTGATTAGTGGTTAAAAACGATGTTTTTTAAGTTTAACTTCACACAAACTAATGAGATAACATCTGATTTGGGAACATTTGATGACTTATTATCCATTTTGATCTGTAACAACCGTTCAATTGCAAATTTGAGTAGTTATCTGTCTTCATATGGCTGTTGCAAATCTTAAACACGCAACCTCTCATCAAAATCCACCAACAAACAAACAAATTCATCATACATCTCTTCAAAATCACCTATAGACTCCAAAATAATGACAAACAACACGCAACCTCTCGCCAAAATCTACCAACAAACACACAAATTCATCATACCTTCGTACCAAAATCAACTATAGACTCCCAAGTAATGACAAACAACCACTGATCACGTGATTTTGTTGATTAGTTGGTTAAAAACATGTCTTTAATCTAACTTCACATACTTGATGAGAATACCTCTGATTTGTGAATATTGGATGACTTATCTGTTACAACTCGTTATATTTCAAATTTTGGTAGTTATCTGTATTCATATGGCTGTTGCAAATCGCCCACAATCTACCAACAAACACACAAATTCATCATACCTCGTACCAAAACACCTATAGACACCCAAAGTAATGACAACCCACCACTGGAGTACGTGATTTTGTTGATATGGGTTAAATACAATGTCTTTTAAGTCTAACTTCACACTAATTGATGAAAATATAATGTTTTGGGAACATCGATGACTTATTTTCCTTTTGATCTGTAAAAAATTGTTATCATATGGCTAGTGCAAATCTTAAAACCGCAACCTCTCATCAAAATCTACCAACAAACATTCAAATTCATCATACATCTCTCCAATATCACCTATAGACTCCCAAAGTAATGACAAACTACCATTGGATCACGTGATTTTATTGATGTGTGGTTAAAAACATGTCTTTTACTCTAACTTCACACTAATTGATGAGAATACAACTGATTTGGGAATATTGGATGACTTATTATCCGTTTTGATCTGTTTACAACCCGTTTAATTGCAAATTTGAGTTGTTATCTGTATTGATATAGCTGTTGCAAATCTTAAACACGCAACTTCTCATCAAATCCACCAACAAACACACAAATTCATCATACATCTCTCCAAAATCACCTATAGACCTCCCAAAGTATGACAACTACCACTGGAGCACGTGATTTTGTTGATTATGGTTAAAACAATGTCTTTTAAGTCTAACTTCACATTAATTGATGCGAATACAACTGATTTGGGAATATTGGATGACTTATTATCCTTTTTGGTCTTGTGCAACCTCGTTTAATTAGCAAATTTGAGTAGTTATCAGTTTATATATTGCTGTTGCAAATCTTAAACACACAATCTCTCATCGAAATCCACCAACAAACACACAAATTATCATAAATCTCTCCACAATCACCTATAGACACCCAAAGTAATGACAAACAACCACTGGAGCTCGTGATTTTGTTGATTAGTGGTAAAAACAATGTCTTTTCAGCTAATTCACACTAATTGATGAGAATACAACTGATTTGGGAATATTGGATGACTTATTATCCTTTTTGATCTGTGCAACTCGTTTAATAGCAAATTTGAGTAGTTATCTGTTTATATATGGCTGTTGCAAATCTTAAACACACAATCTCTCATCGAAATCCACCAACAACACACAAATTCTCATACATCTCTCCAAAACCACCTATAGCCACCAAAGTATGACAAACCCCACTGGAGCACCTGATTTTGTTGATTAGTGGTTAAACAAATGTGATGGTTAGACTATTTACATATAATAAGAGATACAACTAATATGTGATATTGGATGACTTTTTTATCCCTTTTGATCTTGTGCAACTCGTTTTATTGCAAATTTGAGTATTATATATAATCATATGGCTGTTGCAAATCTTAAAACACGCAACCTCTCATCAAAATCCACCAACAAACACCAAAAATTATCATACATCTCTCCACAATCACCTATAGACACCCAAATAATGACAAACAACCACTGGAGCACGTGATTTTGTTGATTTGTGGTTAAAAACAATGTCTTTTTAGTCTAACTTCACACTAATTGATGACGAATACAACTGATTTTGGGAAAATTGATGACTTATTATCCATTTCGATCTGTTACAACCCACCCGTTTAATTGCAAATTTGAGTAGTTATCTGTTATACATGGCTGTTGCAATCTTAACACGCAACCTCTCATCAAAATCCACCAACAAACAACACAAATTCATCATACATCTCTCCAAAATCACCTATAGACACCCAAAGTAATGACAAACCACCACTGGAGCACGTGATTTTGTTGATTATGGTTAAAAAATGTTGTTGGTAGACTAACTTCACACTTATAAAGAGAATACAACTGATTTGGGAATATTGGATGACTTATTATCCATTTTGATCTGTTAACAACCGTTAATTGCAAATTTGAGTATTATCTGTATTATATGGCTGTTGCAATCTTAAACACGCAACCTTCTCATCAAAATCCACCAACAAACACACAAATTCATCATACATCTCTCCAAATCACATATAGACACCCAAAGTAATGACAAACCACACTGGAGCACGTGATTTTTGTTGATACGTGGTTAAAAACAATGTCTTTTTAAGTCTAACTTCACACTAATTGATGAAAATACAACTGATTTGGG
>CP045904.1:15154685-15194685 GCA_013387185.1 Caligus rogercresseyi
TATATATATATATATATATATATATATAATATATATATATATATATATATATATATATATATATATATATATGTGTGTGTGTGTGTATATTAGACTCAAATTGAAAACGTTCTTTAAATATTCAAATAGATTATTTTCTTGTTCTCTAAGGATTAGATAATCGACAGGAAAAATAGTTTTAAATTTTGGCCACTGGAATACATACCTCAGGGCCGTTTAATGTGGAGCAAATAAAAATTGAGTTGTATGATGATGTGATTGTTGAAATGAGATTTGTAAAAAAATATATATAAAGCAAAACGGGTATAACAAAAAAAATATTTAATAAAAAAGTTGTTTTAAAAAACAGTTTTTTTATACCGATAACATATGTAGATACGACTGTTATAACAGTGCTATGCATGTACGTCGTATTACATATATTTTAAACATTGACAAGAGGAAAAAATATATAATTTATTATATTTATAACAAAATATATATTGTTTTTAAATATTTTAAAAATCAATAAATATTTATAGTCATTCCGCATTACCCGTCACGTATTATCAAATTACCATGTGTTTAACATGTAATCACCTTGATAAGTGATTCTTTTTTTGGTCTCCAAGATTAATGTATAGCCTATCAACCCCAATTAATAAGCATCATTCATTATGGTTTTTATATGGATAATTCGAAGAATGGCATAAACTCTCTTTCATAGAAATTCTGCTCTTATTATGTCATTATTCATTCAAATACTTAATCATTATAGTAATATACGCACATGTCTATGCATGAAGGTTAGTTGATATATATCGATTTTTTCAATTCAATGATATAATTTATTGAGTTTTCGCTCTTGATTTTAAGTAAAAAGGGGAAGGTAATCCCTCTACCTTAAAATGATTGAATGAATTGGAAATTTCATTAAGAATTCGTAAGATTATTTTTAAGACTAAATTTTGCTTAGAGTAATTAAATATAAAAATACATAAATAAACATTATAGTTTAAAATTAAAACTCTTAACATAAGTCAAACAACAGTTAAATAAACATTCATTAGTATAAAAAAACATTACATAACAACAGATTATAGGAAACACAAAGAAACTAGAGGCATGTATACACTCAGAGAGTGCAAACCTCCGCCGATCCCCACCAAATGAATCACTTGGTCTTTTTGTCATTTCCAACCCTGTACGCACTGCCTTTTAACTCAACATACTGCTCCTTTAACTCTACACACTTGAATTATAGGGGGCGTTCCAGTTCATCAAAGAGGAGAGCACAGCACAGCGACATCTACTGGCAGAGTAGGCTAACTTGAATATTTATTAGTATTTAGCTCATTTTACATCTTAAAGAAGCACTCAGAGATGCCAAAATTTAATCACTTGTTCCTTTTGGCATTTCCAACAACTCCACAAAGTTTCATCCGAATCCGTTCCGCACTTTTTGAGTTATCCTGCTGACAAACAAACCAACCAACAAACCAAACGCCAGTGAAAACAATACCTCCTTCGGCGGGGGTAAAAAAATATATAGAAAAAATTGGCTACGAAGAAAAAAAACCAGGTTTGCCTTTTTATTTACATAAAATTATTTACAAGTATCAGAGATAATTTATTTTTTAGAGAGTTACGGTGATTTGGAAAATTGCATTCCAATGTTGTTATCAAATTATTTAAGGAACATGCATATAAAAAGGCAAACCTGTTTTTTTTCTTCGTAACAAATCACAATAATATTTATTTTTTAAGAATAACACGAATAATTTCAGTAATGTTATCGCATGTTATTTTCATATTAAAATCAGTTCCTTAAAAATTGTCACTGGGTCTTCATTGCCATTTTTCCATTTTTTTGTTCATTACGGCCGGGAATTTAAACATCGTAAAAATAAGTTATTTTAAGTCGTTTCATAGAGTGCCTATGTTATTTTCTTATGAAAAGTAGTTCCTTAAAAAGTCGTCATTGCATCGTAATTGCTATTTTTCCCGTTTGTATTCCTTAAGGCTTGGTATTAACATCACTCTCCATCTCTAGGCATAATTAAAATTTGATTAGCACGATGTTGCAATATAAAAAAATGTTGTTATTTCCAACAAAACTTAAATTTTGGGAGACATACCGGGACAGAAAGAAAATTATTTTAAAGTAATCATATAGAAAACGAGTTTCACGGGAAATAATCAATAAAGCAAAAACACGTCTTAGTACCTCAGTCTCCTCCACAGAAAATTTGGTCAAAATCTAACTTGGCAATTTTAAAAAATGGGCAAAAAACATTTTTGCGAATAAAATAAGCAAGTCGATGACAAATTTTCCAGAGTTGACAATCCCACTAAAACACTCCCTGAGCTCTCAAAACTATTCACTGAAAATTTCTTCAGGATCTAATGAACCGTTCAGGAGATACAGGGAAACGAACGAACGGATTATTTTGTATATATTATATATACTATATAGATATATATATATATATATATATATATAGTTATATATATGTATATAGAAGAAAAACTTTCCTTCCAAATACTGTTTTTAGGGCTACTATCCTCTAGGGATGTACCATTTTTGTTTTTCTAAGAAGAGTTTCTTCTCGTCCTTTCTATATCATATATGTTTTTCTCCTTTCCCCTTCAAAAGACTGCATTTTTTGTTTATTTTTGGACTCTATAGAAATAACAAGAAAACTTAAGATCAAGTTTATGAATAAATTATATGTGTGGGGAATGGTTTAAAAAGATATACCAAAAACTTATCTTTAGGATTTTTGTGACTTCCAACAAAAAGTTTGTTGCCTAAATAAAATTCATTATTTGAAGTTTAAAAGCTCGGATAAGGATAATTTAAAGTTATTGATCAATTTATATATTACCTTAATCAGCTGTCGTATAATTATATAAGTGGAAATCTTTACAATCATACTTATGTCCATAATTGAATAGTTTATCCAAAAGTAATTAAATTATTTGGTTGTTTTGTGATTATTCTTAGAATTATGTACAATAAAAAAGCAATCCGTTTCACTGATTTCTTTAGCTATTCTTTTACAGTTACTGGCTGCAACTGTCTTTTTAAAAGTGCATTCTTTTGAGCAAATAATGCTCGTGTGTTGTAGCATTTGGACCTAAATCTCCCGAATAATTATATTTAATATGTGTTTCTAATACTTCAATCGACTCAAATTTATTCACAGAGGTCTTTAAAAACAGTCAAAGGGTATTATATCTACCCGATATTGGTGGTCACTTCGCTGTGTCATAATGTGATATTAATTGCTCACTATCCCATGTTCAATTATATCCATAGGTAAGCATAATTTGCGAAGAACTGATTTCGCAGAACGCTCGTTTTTTAGTACGATTGGTATGCGTTGTTCTGGTGTATATCAGTACATGATTATATGTAAAACAATACTGAGACCAAGGACGTATGACAGAACTTATGCACGTTTAAAAAAATCCTATTCAAAAAATTGTCTTTTGAAACACTTTTTACATGGACTATTAATCCTTCTTTTACTAGAAGTTCTTATTTGGCTCTATAAAATCTGAAAATTAGATTATTATGAGACTAATGATTTTTATCGTTGCAAGTAGTATCTTATATATGAATTAATATACAATGACCAAAATACGAAAATCATTAATTGTTCACTTTTAAATATAATATTACATAATAAAATATCTACTTTATTTTTACAATAGTGTTCCCACAAATAATATTTTTTTAAAGATACTTCATTAGGTATTTTACGTATAAAAAAGAGAAAAATCGATTTTATTTTATGTCTTCTTAGATCTTAAGAACCTCTTTTATTTATTATCTGCTTAATCATAAAGAACCTCAATGATATAATATAGTGCAATTCTACTTACGATATTTTTTAGGATGGGCCCAAAATTATCAAGAATATTTTTTTTCTATTCCAAAACGATTTCTATCGACTTCCTATAAGACCTTGAAATATATTTGCTTCAAACGTAGACAAGAAGACGAATGTACTTCAATCTACATTATTAATTCATTATGTTTTCATCTTTTAAAGATAGAAGTAAAGTTTTTGTACCACTTATAATAATTATTTTAATGAACACAAAAAAGAGTGAAACGAGTTACTATCAAGACAATACAAATCATCTTGTGAAAGTTTGGACGTTCTCCAATAATGTTGAGGGGTTGCTCAAAGGGCCCAAAAGTTATGGTGTAAACTTATGTAGTATTTTTGGCTTCGTTTAGCAACTACTTCACGCTATTCAATTTCGTCCAAACTTTCACATCATGATCGCTATCAACTTTATTTTGTTATTTACACTATCTCTTGTGTTCATTAAAATATATAACCCTGAATGAATTTCATAACAATAACAAAAAATACAATATTTGTACATTAGGAAAACTTATTATATTACGAATATATTTATATGTATACATACATATTTTATTTATATATTCATATTATATATATACATATATATATATATAATGTAAATGAGTTACCAATATTACAACATAACTTAACCTTTTTGTATTGAAAATAAACAGTATCATTTGGATTTGCCCTTACAAATATATTGCACTTTCTTTTTTCTTTTTTTTTCATCAAATCTTTATTTACATGAAGTTATTGTGCATAAAAATACATAAATAGACATTGTAATCTAAAATTAAAACTTCATAAAAGATTAAACAATTAAATATTTCTAAAATCAAATATGAATGCACTACAATAAACAAATAATAAGGATTATAAAAATTTCAATAGTTTTTTTATTTTTAAAAGACTCTTTGACTTTGATGGGAAATATTTTATTTCTTTCGCGGCGACACTCCAAGAGTCTTCCACAACTGACGGTATCCGTAGCGAAAGTGCTCCATATCTCGCCGCCGCTGAGAGCATTATGGCTCTGAGTTCCTCGGATCGGATGTATTCGTTGGTGGTCAACCTCTTTGCAATAAGAGCCTTAGCATTTATGATAGTAAAAGAAATCGCTTTTGAAGCATCTGATCGGTTTTTTTGCTTTTTTGGTAAACCAAACAATAAACACCTTTCATAATGTTATTGGGAGAGTTGTTCAATCCCTTAACATTAAGAGCTAGAAAGGTCTTCAAAATTGATATCGCAGGACAATCCGCAAAGGCATGTAACGTGTTGACATATAATTTGCCACAGTCCTTGCAATGATTTTTAAAAATGATGCAATTGGAGGAAATCTGTAACTGGGCCGTAAATTTTTTACCATCGTGAATTCCTGACGTGGAACTCATAATTATTTTCCTCCAATCATCGGGAAGCTCCAGTAAATCCATGTAAAAGTTTACTAATTTATTGACCTCCTCTTTGAGATTAGGAGGCTTCATCTTGAGATGCCAGGGACACGGTAACTTATGCATTTTAGCAGCTCTTTGAAGAGGGTATTTAAATCTCCCATCCTCACAGAAATCGAAGTTCATTATAGAACTAAAATCATAAGCGCCATGAGCTAGTGCTAAATCCTATAGTAAAGGTGGGGCGCCCAAATTTCTAAAGAAGAATGGTTTGCTTGCATTTTGATGAATTATGTCTATTATACTGTCTCCACTATATGCCGGACTAAACTTCCAAAGTATACGCTGGTCTGCTGCCCATACTTTTGATAAAGATTCTGTCGTCTTATTAGTTAAAATGGTACCAAATAAAAGCCTTAATAAAGATTGCTATTGGAGATACCTCTTCTCCATTCCGTTTCTGGATTTTTGGTTAAGTCGATAAAAACTTTTATATAAATCTTAGGAATAATAAAGGATAAAGGGGTAAGCCTCCACCCATTAGAGACTTTGGTCTCTTTAGAGCAGGAAGATATCTCTTATGAAAAAGAGCAGAGAGCAATAAATGCTCCTCTTCAATGACCTTTTCTGCTATCAGGGGAGAAGCTGTTGCTCTATACAATACACAAGGGACAATCTGAGTATTGTATAAATCAATCCTCTTTTGTCAATTATATTTTTTCCATACGGAAATTCGATTTGGAATTGAACAGAACAATATTATTTCTTATATTGAACAATATTGCACTTTCTTGTTATTGTAATACATCTTTTTAAATCATAATATATCAATACTTTTTTGATGTTCCATTATTATTATTGAAGATATGATAGAGATATTATGAGTTATCATAATTATATTATTGTATATGCATTTATATTTATAAACGATTCTTTGATCTATGGAATAAATAATTTACTTGCTTATAGATCTCATATCTCAGTCACTGTTCATATACTATATTCTTCAATCAGTAATTGAAAATATATATTACTAGCGAATATTACCCGGCGCTGCCCGGGATTTTCCAACTTGACAATATTATGGATGGAAAAAAATCACACCAATAATTTTAGTGATGTCATCGCGTGTGATTTTTCATATTAAACTAAGTTCCTTAAAAAGTTGTCATTGAGTCTTCATTGCCATTTTTTCCGTTTTGTATTCCTTAAGGATGGGTATTTTAAGCATCGTAAAAATTAAATCAAACGAATAATTTCAGTGATGTCATCGCATGTGACTTTTCATATTAAAATCAGTTCCTTCAACAGTTGTCATTGTGTATCATTGCCATTTTTTCCGAATTATATTCCTTACGGCAGGGTAAATAAACATAGCACAAAGAAAAAATTACACTAATAATTTCGGTGAAATCATGTATGTGACTTTTCATATTAAAACCAGTTCCTTCTAAAGTTTTCATAGCTCTTCATTGCCATTTTTTCCGTTTTGTACCCTTTACAACTGAGTATTTAAACATCGTAAAAAGAAGAAATCACACGAATAATTTCAGTGATGTCATTGCATGTGACTTTTCATTTTAAAATCAGTTTCTTAAAAAGTTATCATTGGGTTTTCATTGCCATTTTTTCCGTTTTGTATTCTTAAGGCTGGGTATTTAAATATCACACAAAGAAGGAATCACACGAATAATTTCAGTGAAACCATCGCATGTGACTTTTCATATTCAAACCAGTTCCTTAAAAAGTTGCCATAGCTCTTCATTGCCATTTTTCCCGTTTCGTATTCCTTAAGGCTGGGTATTTAAACATCGTAAAAAGAAGATTAATAATTTTAGTGATGTCATCTCATGTGATTTTTCATTTTCAAATCAGTTCCTTAAAAAGTTGTCCTTGGGTCTTCATTGCCATTTTTTCCGTTTTTTGTTCCTTAAGGCTGGGAATTTACACATCATAAAAAGAAGTTATTTTTAAGCCATTTCAAAGAGTGCTAATGTTATTTCCTAATGAAAATTAGTTCCTTAAAAAGTCGTCATTGCATCGTCATTGCCATTTTTTCCGTTTTGTATTCCTTAAGGCTGGGTATTGACATCCCTCTCCATTTCTAGGCATTATTGAAATTTGATTAGCACGATGTTGCAATATAAAAAAGTGTTGTTATTTTCCACAAAACTTAAATTTTGGGGGACATAAAGAAAAATATTTTTAAGCAATCATGTAGAAAACGAATTTTCCGGGAAACACTCAAAAAAACAAAAACACGTCTTAGTACCTCAGTCTTATCCACAGAAAATTTGGGCAAAATATAACTTGTAAATTTTAAAAAATCGGCAAAAAAACGTTTTGGCGAAAAAAATAAGCATGTCGATGACGAATTTTCCAGGAGTTGACAACCCCACTAAAACACTCCCTGAGCTCACAAAACTATTCACTGAAAATTTCGTCAAGATCTAATGACCCGTTCGGGAGATACAGGGAAACGAACGAACGAACGAACGCACACAACGAACGAACGAACGGAATTCTTTTTTTATAAGTATAGATTACCTCCGCCGAAGGAGGTATTGTTTCACTGGCGTTGGTTTGTTGGTTGGTTGCTTGGTTGGTTAATTTGTCAGCAGGATAACTCAAAAAGTGTGAACGGATTCGGATGAAACTTTGTGGAGTTGTTGGAAATGCCAAAAGGAACCAAGTGATTAAATTTTTGCATCTCTGAGTGCTTCTTTAAGATGCAAAATGAGCTAAATACTAATAAATATTTCAAGTTAGCCTACTCTGCCAATAGATGTCACTGTGCTGTGAAATCGGGTGCCGGGAGCGTCTTCCTCTCGGAATTTCCGTCGAGGGGAACCCTCCCCCGTCCCTCTACGCTGCCCCAGTCGTGAAAAATCCGCCTCGGAAGGCTCATAAGGACCCCATGACGGCGGAGGTTTGCACTCTCTGAGTGTATACATGCATCTAGTTATTATATCATTTAAAGAGATATTCAACCGAAATAAAAAAATCACGAAAAGAATGTTTGTTGAATGAAGAAGGTCATAATCATTTGACAAATTTATATTTGATTGAACAATTTATGGATAAAAGACATATATTTTCTTAAAATACAATTATCACAGAAAAAATGTTTATTTCCGGTTTGCTGAATCTGCAAGGAGGACGAGAGAAAACTTTGGCCCACCTCTTTCATGATTGCTGACTGCTTGGCAATGAATAATGACCTTCGGGGTTGAGATCGTAAAAATATATTTATGTTTTATAGAATGTAACTTTTTTAGTACGCTTATGATTAAGTAATTATTTTCTAAGTAAAAAAAAAGACTATTTATTATAGTTAGTTTCACTAATGGTTGTTTAAAAAGTTACGTGCTGGCTCAATTTTCATATTAAATGTTTTTGTTTTTTTGAAAAAAATCTATTAAAACTTTTTTGATTAAAAACTGTCATTTGTGTATAAAAATTATATTTATACATGAAAACGTATGCAAATGATTATTTATTGATATTGGAATAAACTATTTCAGGTCGTATATACGTTATAACATCCAGACATGAAAGCTTGTTCCTTTACAAATATTGCTTGAAGTAACTTTTTTATCGAAAAAAATATGGAGCCCTTGAATGTATACGACACAAAAGAGTTAAAGGAATAGAATAGATAAAAGAATTCTGAATTAAAGCATTAGAAGTGCCCATTGCAAAAGAATAGACTTCATATATGTACCTTATCTTTCACAGAACCAAATTTTTTAAAGTAAAAAATACGCTGTCAATTTACAGGTCTTTAGAATATTAAATTACATTTTAAAAAGTGTTTTTAATTATAAATAATCTAATGACAACATTTATTTATACTTTTCTTTGCAGCCAAAATGCCTCTTGGAGCTCGCTGTGACTTTGAGACATTTTGTGGATGGATAGACCCCTACGAGCAGTCCCCCATGGAGGCTCAACATCAAAGTGCAGAGGCTAATGCCCCTCGATGGGTGCTCAAATCTGGATCAGCACACTTAGAGGGAGGAATCAAAGGAGATTTATCCGGGAAGCCACATGGTAAAGCCAATAAAATGATTTCTTTAGATAAAGACTCCAAAGTAGATGTGAGATGTATTTATTATTTAAAATATGATAAGAGGAGTCCATTAAAAAAGGTTCGTATGTGAACCATGAACAAGAGAAATTTAGTATTCTGAAGGATGATTTTCTTCTCATTGAATTGATTTTTAATCCTCAGCAGTTGCAAGTGAAGTGCACCTTTTCTAAGTCATAGTTCATTCTTTGGTTAATATTATTATGGGATTAGTACAAACCAACCTATATTTTGATACTCTTTTCATTTCCTTTTATTGACCATTCTTGATCATTGAGGTCAACAAGCAATAATCCTTATTTTTATTGATTTATTTAGGTTTATATTTACGTAATTGTTTGGCCAAGAAAATAAAGCATGGGAGGATATATGTAGAAAAATTAATAATGAAAATTTTTTTATTAAAACCAGAGATAAATTGAAATGTAAAGTAAGAAATACAAGAAATTATAATTTGTCAAATTCAAATTTCCTCGTGCATGTTTACAAATACAAATATAACGATTTTGGAAAAAGAATTAAGACTTCCATCCAAATTATAAATTAAAGAATTTAGAAATTTAAGACCTCACAGAACGTTTAATAAACCTTTTATTAGAGTCCACGGAAGAAAATATAGATGGACATTTTACCCAGCTTCAAATGGAATTTCACAAAAATATTCAACACAGTATCTCTGACGAAAGTTCTTATGTTTAAAGGATCAAATATTGATTGCAATTGGTGCAAAAAAAAGCTATTGCAAAATACAAAAATGCCAATTACACTTATTTCATATTCCAGTATTTTATATCAATTCAAAATATTGCTTATGTAATAAAACTCAAATATCATTTATGCACAAAATATGAATTCAGTTTATTTCTACATTCAATATTGATATTATTATTATTTTTTTATGACAGTAAACTCAACATGATTTACATCTCATTTTAACCACATTTCATATTTCGAACATTCATTCATTTTTTCAAGTCCATAAAATGACTACTGATTTACCATTAATATTGATAAAAGTTATCATATAATTTACATATTCGAAATAAATATTATTATTTCACAAACATTTGGAAAAAACTTTTCATAAAAAAGACATGAAAATAACTCAAAATTTAAATTTCTTTACCAAAATCAAAGATCTGTATTTTTTATCTATATAATAATTCACCAATCTCTGTCCGACTGTATGTCCGCACGCTATCTCCTCCCACATTTATGGTCAGATTTGAACTTTGAAGGTACCTATGAAATCCTTGGGTCAAGGCGGACCTAATAAAACTATTTGCAAAGTAATGGGACCAGAAATGAAAAAAAATGTCATTGAATACACCTTTTCTGATATTTCTACCTACTTTTCAAGGTAAAGAGAGGAAAAAAAAAAGAAAAAAGCATCTCATGTGACTTAAAACATATTCTTTGTACAAAGTCAAACTTATTATGTGGAATGCTTGTACAATACAGAAATTATTGTAACTCATTTGACATTTAGAAAATCTATTTTATCTCCACAAAATCCATGATAAAATTTGTAAGAAACTTATGTAATATGAACATATGTGTGCCGTAGGCGCCCAAATATGCGAGTCTGTATTATTCTCTCACGCTCAAAATATAACAATAAGAATCTCACAGGATATATATGTTAAATGTATTATCAAGAAAAAAGAAAAATAATCTGATAAAAGATCCCATATAATTTAATGCATATGAACATAGAGATATAAAGATATAGATAACTTATTGGATTCTTTAGAGAAATATGCAGGCTTGTGAACGGAACGCAAAATTGAACGGCGTTCAGCTGAACGCACGTTCAATGAACGGAACGCTGAACGGAACACAACTTTTTTTGAACGCTGAACGTTGAACGCAAAAAAAAGAGTTTTGCGTTCAGCGTTCAATTTTTCCAAACATTTCTTGGACTTTTTTCAGAAAAACGTCATCACTACGCAGTACTTTTTTGGAAATTATTTTCTAAAAAAAAAAGTCATGACTACGCAGTACTTTTTTGGAAATTCTTTTTTTTTAAAAAAACGTCATCACTACGCAGTACTTTTTTGGGAAATTCTTTTCTAAAAAAAACGTCATCCCTACGCAGTACTTTTTTCGGAAATTATTTTCTAAAAAAAAAAACTTTTGTAAATATTTGAACGCTGAACGCTAACGGAACGCTGAACGCAAAAACATTGAACGGAACGCTGAACGGAACGCAAATTTTTTTTGAACGGAACGCTGAACGCAAAAAAAGCTGAACGCTCACAAGCCTATTTCAAATATGTCATTGCGTCCAGAATACAGCTGAACGATGTTTCTCTGCTATTGAAGGATGGATTCTTCAGAGAAACACGTCAGTGTGTCCTGAATACAGCCGAACGATGTTTTTCTGCTAATTGGAGAAATAAACTCTCGTTATCTTTATATCTCTTTGCATATGAATAACAATAAACAGATTTTCTTGAAATGTTTCTTATCCGTCAACGCCTTATGACTTATTATTATTAGGGTTCAGGCGTCATGACTGGATTAGTCTCCTAATTGTGAGTCAGGTAAAAAAACTTTTGTCATTTATAAATAAAGGAAGGCGTCATAGATTATAGATTCGTTAATTTATCAATCTAATTTCATATCTGCTTAATAATGAGGGAGTTTAAAACATATACTTCAAATATTTCATTTTTGTATTGACGAGATTCGAAAAGTTAAGTCATCTTACTTTTATGTGATTTCATGTTTCACATTACACAATGAAAGTCTGCTACATAACGATATGCCTATTAATCAGCCTTGATAATACATTTTTTAAACTATCAGTATCCACCAATTTGGAAGCAATTGATGACTATAGTTGCATGTTAGATTTGTTGAGAAAGATTATTTAAAAAATATTGATATGGCTAAAACATCTAAGGGATTTAAAATTTATATTATTGGATATCATCATAATAATTCATATCCCAATTTATCTCTTCTCAGTTGATAGAATGATAAAGGTTGTGATAATTAATTTCTCTCATATTTTTACAGGAAAGTATTTGTATTATCACTACAAGCGAGAGGCAAACACGGGTCTTCCCAAGTCTGTAAATCTAATAAGTCCACCCTTTCCTCCACCGCCAAAATATAACTCTAATCCAGGAAAACTTATCAAGTTGTCGGGTAAGAACTTTATATTCTTTGATGTTTTATAAAATAGTTAGATTTATTACTTTGTCTTCCATTTATAAATAATATATTTTCAAACCATAATCACCAAAAAAGTAACATTATATATTTAATATTTATATTATCGAATACTATACACCCAAAAAAAAATATTGCTAATTTAAAAAAAATGTATTTTTTTTAACTTATAAAAACAGTTATGACTAATGAAAGCTCAACAAAACTGTACTGAAAAGTATTTTTTGGGGGCGTAATAAAAAATCAGACTTGTCCCTCAATAATCTATTATATAAAAACGAACATGAATACTCAGTTTTAAACGATTAAACCATATGGAATATCAAAAAGGAAAATGGAAAAATAGAAAATACTTTTATTATACAAAAAGATAGACAAAAAAATATATACATTTATAGACATTCAAATATACTGCATATCACATTTTGAACGTTTAATGTCCTTCATGCATAAAAAATATCTTGTACTTTAGAATAAGACTAAGAGCTATATATATATATATATAACGGAAGTTATTATAGCGGGTACTTTTTACATTTTTAATACTCACAAGTAATGTTCTCGAAGTGAGTTCAATGTAAAACTTTTCAAATATAAAATATACAATTTAAAAATCATTTTCACAATATTTTTTGTAAGAAAAACAATATAGACTTTCAATGTGGCCAAACAAAAAATTACAAGAAAAATTAATCTGTAGTTATAATAGCATAATTTTTAGTTTATCTCTTTATAATTGATCAAAAGTAAACTATTTATTAAAATGTTTAGACACTACACTTGCATATGTATTTATATCAACTTTATATTTTTAACATTAAACCTTAGTTTAATACTAGTCCTCTTTAAAAAAACATAGATTGGATCATCGACTTAAACCAAATATGAATCGAATGCGTAAGGCTCTTCTGAAAGAATGGGGATCACTCAAATAACTGATCAGAGCCATATAGTGTGTATGCTTATGACGTAAATGACTACTATATATATATTCATGACGTCAATTAGCCAATGGAAATGGTTGTTATTCTTTTAAAGTTTTATAAATATTATTATTAATAGTATAAAATTGAGAATGACAAAAAACCAGTAATATCATAGGAAGGTAAAAGACTAATGATATTTTTAAAAGCATAAAGAAAAAGAAAATAAAAAATTAGTTTTTTTAATAATTCCAAGGCTACAATTATATATCCTTTTAAATATTAAAAAATGTAAAGATACTTTTTTATAGTTTTAAGAAAGCTCAACATTTTTTCGAAAGCAAATCAACTCTCTTTCATTTTTTACACATCAACATCTAAATGGGGTTTTTATGAATCGTTAAGGATGATAAGACAAAATTAAGAGTCATTCTTTCCTCGGGCATGAGGGTTATTATATTTCTACTTAAATATATATTTTTGTAATTATATATTAATAGGATTTGCAAATGACATTCATAAAATCTCAAGCATGCCATTTTAGCTAAAAGGAGATGCCAAAACCTCAACAGTCTCAAGTGGGGGAAGATGCCGTTTTTCATAACGCCAACTTTGTTTTTCACTTAGCACGCTCCTTTTTATACAATAAAATCACGTTGTATACAAAGTCCCAATTCATATTAGTCCCATAAATACTGCGTCTTGATAGTCCAAATATTTATGACATGACACCCACTGAATGTAATTTAAATACCTCCAGTAATATCAAAGGGGGCAATACGATAATATATTATTCATGAAACTAAAAGATAGAACAAAATAACTTTTTTGTGGACCTATAATAAAAACATTATTATTTAGTCATCTGTTTTTTAATCAAGAGGTGTTCTAATGAATGACCTACATATTAAGGTCCAAATAGTTTTGTTTAAATAATAATAATAATAAAATACGTCATCAAGACCCCAATTGCTTTTTCAAAAAAAATCCAGAAGCATTTTAAAGGTCTGTGTAATGTCGGTTTTGAAGTCTTGTTTGTAAACAAAAAAATAGTGATGAAATATGGTTATTTTCATTTTTTTCCTGTTTATATACTCTAATATATGTATATGGATGAATAAATATAATGGTAAAATAATATTGTGTACACATAGGGACTATGCAAATTTAACAGACATTGAAGGATCACGAAAAAATGAATGCGTAAAATAATGAATATTACACCCGTTTTTTTCGAAAGTATTGATCATTCATTGCTTAAATAGTAATTATTTTTTACCTATCCTAAATTAGGGATCCTTTTGCATTGAAGGCATAATAACAATGCAAGCGATAGCCGTGCGTGCTAAGGCGTGTTCAACTCTCAATGGGGGCGCAGGTTCGAATCCCGAGAGGGATGTCACTTTTGGTCTACTATAATAAGATAAAGTTCGATAGAATTTAATGCTATAATGCAGTCGGATGTAATTCTATCGAACCACAAAAAAAAGTCTTAATTATTTTAACTGTTATTTATGTTTTTACCAACACAATCTCTCCTTTTTTATATCTATTGATTTATATTATCGTATTTAATAGAATGACCTTTGCCATGGAAAAAATAACAATGCAAGCAGAGATAATCTTAAAACTACTAGAAGTCAGAGTACCAAACAAATAAATAATACTACGATCATTAATAGTTTAAATGATGGATTGATAGAAATCATCTTGTGAAGACTTGAAGCTGTATAACGGACAAAATGACGCTTGCTCTCTGATGTATATGTGTAGTATATTGTAATTATCTCGTAGAATACTTGTTAAAATGGACAAAGGTCCATCTCTTAATTTTGTACAAATCTTTCAAAATTTTAGATATGATCCGGCCAGTTGAATGCAAAATAGGTTGATTTTCTCATATTCAATACGAAACCCCCAACTGTCTTCATCTGATGGATATATCCTAGTGGACATACTATAAGTGTACATCTAAGCATTAAAATTAACCAATCAAACCTAGGATACTTTTTACAATGAGACGGATCCATATAGACCATCTCCTTTTCGGAAGGAGCCGAAACGTCGCCCTCAACGTCGAAAATTGAATACGCTTATCCATTGAGCTAACAAACTCTATTTATTCCTTATACATGGATGAATATCTTCGACTGAGCTATTAAAAAGCTTACAAATATATGTAAATATATTCAATATAAGTCGAATGTAATTATTATTAAAAGAGGTAGACAGATAGTCAAATTAAGAGACGACATATTACCGACAGTTTTTCATAGAAAACCCCCGATTAATTGACAGATAGGTTATCGCATCCCCTTATATATGATTATAGATGCAAAAAAATGATTTCATAGTTATAATCACAAACCGTTTTTTCAAGAGCCAGTCCGTTCGGTCACTACTATTACATTATGTAACAGAATTTTAGATACATATTCCTGACATTATGGTCGTTCTTACTTTGAACGAAGATAACTGAAGCATTAGAAATGATGAAAATCATGATTTAAAAAAAGTCATAAAGGCAAACTTTTTTTTCGGACGATATTTTAAGTGGCATTTTTGGAATATACGTAAAAAATGGGACTCAAATTAAGAATTTGAGCTTGAGGGCAAACAAAGACCTAAATTTTGTTACAAAGTGTTATCACCGGAGAAAAAAATCCTCGTCTATTTAACTAAATGTATTTTTTATGGCTTAGATATAACATCCCTGAAATAAAATAAACAATATTTATTTTATGTATTTTCACAAAATATTCACAAAGATATTTGTATATCACCAACAATCGACACCAAAATATGACGACATAACATAAGAATGAACCATCGCTGCTGATTAATCAGTTTACCGATATATCCGTCCATCTGCAATTATTAACCATTACTATAATCTTTTGCTACAAATTAATGGTTATTTTATATCTAGGCAGTAATTATGAACTATAATGTTCATTACCTCTGCCGAAGGAGGTATTGTTTTAACTGGCGTTGGTTTGTTGGTTTGTTAGTTGTTGGTTTGTTAGTTTGTTGTTTGTTGTTTTTGTTTGTCATCAGGATAACTCAAAAAGTACGGAACGGATTCAGATGAAACTTTGTGGAGTTGTTGTAAATGCCAAAAGAAACAAGTGATTAAATTTTGGCATCTCTGAGTGCTTATTTAAGATGCAAAATGAGCTAAATACTAAAAATATTAATAATGAAATGGGGTCTCTATTCAGGGAGTAGGAAAGAACAAACGCTTATAAAATATTCATTGACGTAATATTGTTGATTTATCAGCTAAGGACTACGTCACTGGGTTCTTAAACTTATTTATCTTTTCGTCTTCCTCTTAATATTAATATTAAATAAAATATAACGCTAATATTAAGAGCATGATGGAGAAAAGAAAGGAGTTTAAACATCCAGTGACGTATTTCTGAATTGACGAATAACTAGTATGATGTCAATGGATGTTTTTTTAGGATGGCTCTCTCCTCACTCATTATTCACCAAACACACCTACTTATGTGGACATATATGATTGGATTGTAATTCCGTTAAGTGATTCATTTGGTGGGGATCGGCGGAGGTGTGCACTCTCTGAGTGTATACATGCCTCTAGTTTATGTATTGTTTTTACGCAACTGCCTAGTTGTATGCTTTATATATTATCGTATTGTCTTATGTGTATTTTATCTACACTGTATGTTGATGGCTATAAGTAAAAAGTCTTAACCGAAAAAAATACTAATATAATCTTAGGCCTTTCTACAAATATTTCATTTTGTAATAAGATTTCTTCCTAATTAATCCTTTCTATTTGTCAAAGTCACCTCGCATATATATATATATATATATATATATATATATTACTTTTAATTAAAAAAGTTGTTATAGGATGAGTTGTAGGAACTGTAAGAGTATTACATACTTATAATCAAAAAGGATGAGTTGTAGGAACTGTAGAGTAATTACATACTATAATCAAAAAGGATGAGTCTATATTGAAACTCAGATGAAAGTTAATGTGACTTATCATCTTTTACTATTATTGAATGTACGAATGTAGCTTAGGTATATATCTCTAAAAGAAATAAGTAATTAAATATAGAATTTGTAAGGATAGAAATCATAAATGTATTGGAATAAAGAGATTGCCAATCAAAATAATAATTATGGATTACTTACTCTGGATAATAATTATTAGTACATTAAAGGGTGTATTGATGAAAAGTCCATGCTTTCTAAATGGTTAATTGAATTAACGTGACTTACGGTTCCATTAATCGTATGAAAGATCTGATAATCAATTTACTCGAAATAAACATTGTATACTTCCTATTCATTCCTATTTCTATACATTTTATTTGTATGGATAAAAAGGGAAAACATTTATAAGTCTTCATTATATAATAAAAAAATGTCGGCTCTTGAAGTAAATCTAATTGTATGAATATATTTAAGATGACATAATGTGTTACATAAATGTTTGTTTATGCTTCGCTAAGATCAATATTTATTTTTTTAAACTGAGTTTTTTTATCAAAGGATGATAAGAAGTACTAGGTACCTATATACATAGAAGGAATACCTCTATTATCAAAGGTGTTAAAAATAATTTTAATCATAGGGTATTTTTTTAACAAACAAAAAGTAATCCTTTCATGACATATTCAAATCAGCCCAATATTCATCATTAACTATTTGATGTTTTAAATATATTTTTAAATACCTTGATATCATCATCGGAACGTCTACAGCTTTTACTCCTCTAACTATAAAACCATGCTTTGTTGTATTATTAATGAAATAATAAGGAGCGCTTACTTGAGGGCTTTCAGGAAATGTAAATCTAAAATAACAGAGGAGCAGAGGACGAAGAGGATTAAACGATGTTCTTTCAGCTATGACACTTCATAACGAACCCTCTATGATGTAAAAAAACAAGTTTAATTAAAATTGTCACTAGCCATTTAATAACTTTTCTATATGTACATGATTATATAACTATTGATGTTACTGTGAAAATTGAATAAAATAGAAATAATCTTAAAAAGTCTTTGTTTATGGAAATTTCTCTTTTCGGAATCTTGTATTCCTTGACAGATCTCTTCTTGTCTTCAGTGAAGCCCCACCCCACCCTTGTCCTTATTGAGGAATAACGTCACGTTTGACGTCACGTTAAATTGATTCATACGGCCTAAGGAAAACACATTCCGGTCAAGACGTATTTTTTTTTTTGTCCAACTTTGTCCATTCTTTGTTTTATGCCTTTATCATTCAATTATTATTTAATGATTTTATTAAATAGAAACAAATAATATTATGATAATAAAATATTAATAGAAAAAAGTAATATAGTATATATATATATATAAATATATTTTTAAATTAGATTATGCTTCAGGAACAAAAGGATCTAGATGGCCCTGCTCTTGTCTCTGTCACCCTCCGAGCATTTGATAACGTGCATGCCTCTCTTAATGGATGTGACAGGACCTTTAAAAGGTTGACATCAGCGACGCAATTGGTAGACACACGGGTTTCGTGAAGTATATTAAATCACTACGGATGTGTTCATCGAAATTTTCGAGCTTCTTCTCCATGGGGCAGCTGTTCACGTTCATAGCATTCCAAGCAGGATATAGCAGCCTGCTTCACTAATATCTCATTTACGGATGGAAGATGTGACCTGTAGAGAATGTTGACAACACGCAACCGATCTGTTCTTCCAACTCCCAACAAGACAGACACGTGCGAGATCGTTCATGACACGTTGAGCATCTGAGCTTGCCTTTGCCAATGTAGGAGCGTGAGGGGTTTCAGCAGCGGACGAGAATTGTATATTCCTAGTCACCCAGGCAGACATCTAAAGCTTCCCGCTAATAATGGTTCTATCAATCTCGATCAGTTGTGGCTCTCTCTGTGTTCTACCTCTGAGGATATGAATAAGCATTATAGATGTATAATTACTCAATCGATCCTAGGATACTCTTTTCGATGAGTTGATCAACTCGGGTTGCAACGAGCCATCTTCACCGTCTCTTCCTTAAAATCATTCGATTCTAATTAACTTTTATGCTTGCACAACGTAATCCATATATTCACACCATACAAAAGGCCTCCCTTTGTTATTGGGTGATTTATTGCTAGTATCCACCGTAATTACGTTTTCCTCTCTTCCTCAATACGTTGTATATAGTCATTAATATCTCATCTGTCGATTGCAGTGATTGTTTTTGATGATATACTATATAAATTAATAGACCCTTGATAATGATGATATAAACTAATGCGAAAAAGGATATTTAAAGTTGTGTTCAACTTTACCCTCATCGTTCTGGATTCATAAAATAATGTTCGTTCTTTGAGGCAAACGTGATTGATAGTAATGAGATTTGTCAACAGAATGAGGGACATTGAATGATTTTGTTAGAGTATACCGAAGAGATCGATCGAAATAGGGGTTTATTGATTGATTGGCGTCGATAGTAAAAATTTACGACCTGTAGATATTGTCGTATTTTGACATGGATAGTTGTCGATATATAATTATATAGGAGGTTTTAATTAGCAAAAAAAGTATTCTAGATTACATTTCAAGTTATTTAATTTAATGTAAATGAAATTTAAGAATAAATTCATCTCATTGAATGAACAAGTATTATACTTATTGTCTTATCAGAAGAGAAGGGGGGGGGGTTATAAAAACAAAAAGGCACTATGTCTTGATAAACGTTGGGTTCGTATATTCATTTTCTGTCGCAAAAACTTATAATATATATCATATATATGTAGTTATTTACTTTCTCTTGCTTATATATACAAATAAAAATCCTTAATAATTTGTCAAGTAAATTTTTTACTTACATTTAGTTAAGAAATATCGGGAGAGTAATTGTGTATTATATATATATATAGAGAGAGAGAGAGAGAGAGAGAGAAAGAATAAAAATTTAGTGTAATTGGTTACTTAAGGCCTTGTGAATTATTGTATACACAGTTTCTTGGGGCTTAGAAGTGTGAATGAAAAAACAAAATATAAGTGTAGCTAAATATCTAGCTGAAGCAGATAATTAAATGACTCCTGTCATTCATTTTCCCTTTTTAATTATCATATTCAAAACTACCATGCAGTGGAATACACACTATCGGTAGGTTTTAGCTAACTCTGTCCAAACTCTGTCTCTGCCCGTAGACGGCTATTGTTTTTCAAAAATTTATTAACAAACGTTGTTCTGAAGAACCTCCCCGCCCCTCCTAGTCAGGTTAATGCTTTAAGTTATTTTTAAAATATCAAGTCTCCAACTTAAATATTATCATTTTACAAGCATGTGGATTTAGTTGCATTTGTTTCGGATCCTCTTCTCACACGGAAAGAAGCTGGGGAAAAATTAAAAAACTTGTTCCTCCGACAAATGGAGCTCGTAGTCAGTATTATACGAGTCGTTGATAAAGAAACAAATGCCTGTTGTTATTTCCATTTGTTAAGAGTATGTCCGAATTTACAATCGATCTAAGGGCGTTAAAATTTGAATATCTCCAAGCGGGTTATGAATATCCGGACAAAGGGATCTAATTAATGAAAAGAAAATTGCGGGCAGAATAAAAATGCAACCAAATCAGCATCCCTGAAATATAAACACAAATTAGATGTGTACAATAATATTAATCGAAATAAGGCTACCATCTCCTTGGAAGAAAGAAAGAGAGGCCATTGCTGGGAAGGCTGGAAGCTACTAGTGTGAATTAAAAGTAAACAGTTTCTCAAATTCCTTGTCAAGATACTAATTTTTTTTAAATCAATGACTAGATATTTATGAAAAATCAAGATTCTGATTTAAAAAAAGCATCAAAATAGTTAGCTACTGATTGGTAGACAGCAATCATTCGGTATTGTGTAGTGTTAAAAAATCTTTATCGTTATAAAAAAATATCACTGGGTCTTTTGATCTTCCGAATATCAGTCAGTAGTCCCGAATATTATTATGAAATAGTTGGAAAACGACTCTTCTTAACACCTGTAAATTTACAAAACAGGAATCGGTGGCTTGTTTATTTATATATATTATTATCATCCACGATAGACATACACACGAAAACGCACATATAACACTAAAGTAGGGAACACAATCACACTACGGGGTATCTGTGTTACAATAATAACTAGAGGCATGTATACAATCAGAGAGTGCAAACCTCCGCCGATCCCCACAAATGAATAGTGATTCTTTGAATCACTTAACGGAATTATAATCCAATCATATATGTCTACATAAGTAGGTGTGTTTGGTGAATAATGAGTGAGGAGAGAGCCATCCTAAAAAACATCCATTGACGTCATACTTGTTATTGGTCAATTCAGAAATACGTACCTGGATGTTTAAACTCCTTTCTTTTCTCCATCATGCTCTTAATATTAGCGTTATTATATGTATGTTATGCTATTATGGGAAGACGGGTAGAGGAAGAAGTTTAAGCTACGTCACTGGGTTGACATAGTCCTGAGCTGATAAATGAACAATAATACGTCAATGAACATTTTTTTAGCGTTTGTTCTTTCCTACTCCCTGATTAGAGACCCCATTACATTATTATTAGTAGTAGTATTTTGCTCATTTTGCATATTAAAAAAGCACTTAGAGATGCCAAAATTTAATCACTTGTTTCTTTTGGCATTTCCAACAATATACAAAGTTTCATTCGAATCCGTTCAGTACTTTTTGAGTTATCCTGCTGACAAACCAACAAACAAACAAACCAACGCCAGTGAAAACAATACCTCCTTCGGCGGAGGTAATAATACCTATGTACATATACTTATTCCTACTTAAATACTAAAATTATTTACAATAATATTTTCATTATTTTACATTGCATAAATTTAATTATTCTAATGTTTTCGTCCTCCTCTTGAGAAACTTCATGCCTCTCATAGGACAGAACAGGACATCTGTTTATGAGGTGATCTGCAGTCTGCGGTTCTTCCGTGCAGAGATCACAAATTGGACTGATGTTCTTCCATTTACTCAAGTGCGAGAGAAAAGGTCCATGACCAGTGACTGCTTGAACAAGCAGTTTCATATTCTCTCTTCGAAATTTGAACTTGTGTTTTTAGGAGTTTTCAACATTAGACGAGTGCGCTGTTTTTGTGACGGCTGCTCCACCTTTTATGAAACAAACCATCTACGCCTTCTTCACGTAGCTCGGCGGTACTCCGGTGCATATTTGATTTTGACTCTCACAGTCACTTTTGCGAGATAATTGACGAATTCATTTCCAGTTATGTCACTGTGACCTTTATACCATTCAAGGTATATGTTTTTCTCCTTTTTTGCTCTTATCAGAGTTTCTTTACATTCTTTGACTATGCAGCTCTTCGTGAGTGGATTGAGGAGAGCCGCAATTGCCGATTGAGAGTCGGATCGTACAACAATATTCCTTGTAGGTTTTTCCAGTTTCAGAAGGTCTTCCACTTATCTTGAAATGGCGAGAACCTCAGCCTGAAATACTGATGCCTCGATTTTTAATGACGTCAGTGAATGATGTAGAGACATGTTACCCCTAGTGATAGCCCATCCTGCACTCGTATTTCCGTCTTGGTCTTTAGAACCGTCAGTATAGATTATCGATGGCAAATAATAATAATAATATTAAAGAATATCATTTCAAAACATTATAAACATTTTTTTTCTTCAGCACTAAATAAATAGTCCCCTTTATGGCTTCAATCACAAATGACCAAAGGAATTCCTTTTCGTCTCGTATATACTTAAGACATAACAATAAGACTTCTCCCAGGATATATTCTCATAAAAATAGAATGAGAAAATAAATAAAAATTATTTGGCGTTCTTGGTATACGAAAATGAAGAAATGTATTTTTAGTATTCATTCCTAATGAATAGTTTTTTTCCCATCTCATTCCTTATTCACATTAAGGGCTACAAGCCACTCACTTTTTTCCTTTTTTTCTTCTGTAAGTGCTTATGAATGAGCAGAGAGAATACTTTTCTATATTGAGGCTGGTGAGATATCGTTATATGTAGTTGAGAATGTAGTAATTAAAGAGCGAAGACATGAATTTTCTAATAGGAAGAACAAATATAGACTGAGCCTCTTGGGCATAAGAGTTCAGCTCTGTGTTGCTTTCTTTAATTATAGTTTTAATTTCCAACATATATATATATATAAAGATGAATAAGGAAAAAAGGTAGTCAATATATATCTTCTTATATTTTATTAACAAAACAAGTTGGCTGGAATTCGCTTTCACAAAGCTGTTCAAGAGGATCCATTCATGACTTTTACTCAACCCATCCCCCGTCAGCCTCAATGACCGCCTCCAGCCTGGACCGGAACCTCGTGCAGGCGTTGACAAGGTGCTCCCTGTTCATGCTTGCCACTGCCTCCACAATGGAGGCCTTTAGGGAGATAACGTTGTTGTGAGCGCGCTTGTTAGATTCCCTCTCCAAGACGCCCCACACTTAGTAGTCCAACGGGTTGCAGTCCGGCGAGCTAGGGGCCCACATCTCCTTGTACCAGAACATGGGCAAATTGTCCGAGAGCCAATTTTGTACCAGATGAGACGTATGAACTAGTGCACCGTCTTATTAAAACACATATGGTCCTGATGGTTTTCTCGTCCACGTTCATGTTGGCGGACAGGTCCCTCAAAGAGGTGGCGGGATCGTTTTTGATCCTCTCCTGGAGCTCGTGTTGAAACTCTGGAGTCTTCCTTTTGCTTCTGGACCGATCTTGAGTCTTCGTCAAGGGTGTTGCATTGCCGTTGGACCCATTAAACTCTTGCGCCACTCGATAGACAGTGGTTTTAGGAAGCTTCAGGAGCTCGATAATTTCTTTGGGCGTGCGGACCGCTCGGAGAGCGACCAAAATGGCTGCACAGCGGTCTTGTTCTGATAACATTTTCAAAAAAATTATTTTATCTGAAAGATAAGAGCCAATTGAAGCCAAAACAATTGTTTGTAAAGTAATCGGATTAAGAGTTCCCAAGTTATGACCTTTCAAACTTTGCCCCAATTGTAGCTCCGCACAGTATGTAAATATATATATTTATAAACATTATATTTAAAAATTAACATTCAAAATGAAAATTAGTCCTGTTTTCATCCAATGACGTTATTGAATAAGCAATGTTTTTTCTCAATTGGCTTTATTGAGTTACATCACTTTGGATAAAAGTATAAAAATATTTTCCTCTTCGTTTTTTTTCCTTTAGAGTTTTTTAGTCTTAATTAAAAACTTCTTCCAGAAGTGTCAAATAATTATCAATTCAGCCATAAATTTGGCGTAGAAAGATCATTCTCTTTTACCGATTTAATATTAACTAGTACTTCCTTTGGATTATTATTATATTCAAATATATTCTAAATGGGCACACGGCAAATATTTCAAGGCATTTTTTGATGTCCGCCGTGTCTCACAGCCATGTGATTAATAGTCGATTGGATCTGTCTTTCAAATAAGAATGTAGCCTCTCGTATATCCATCATATAGTTAATCCCTGTCTATTCGCCTTGAATTGTATCCTATTTCAAAATATCTATTTCGAAAAATGCCCTTTGAACCGGAGGATCTATCATATTTCCTTTTCACACAAAAACTTGCGTTAAGAACGGAAATTAAAGAGCTAAATAAGATATGAGTATATTCTAGGAAAAAATTTAGGCTGCGTTCAGTAGGTGTTATTTATTTAAGATAAACACCTCTAATGACCAATCACATATTTACCTCCGCCGAAGCTGGCGTTTGTTGGTTTGTTAGTTTGTTGGTTTGTCAGCAGGATAACTCAAAAAGTGCTAAACGGATTCGAATGAAACTTTGTGGAGTTGTTGGAAATGCCAAAAGGAACAAGTTATTAATTTTGGCATCTCTAAGTGCTTTTTTAATATGCAAAATGAGCCAAATACTACTACTAATAATAATGAAATGGGTCTCTAATCAGGGAGTAGGAAAGAACAAACGCTAAAAAAAATATTCATTGACGTATTATTGTTTTCATATCAGCTCAGGACTATGTTAACCCAGTGACGTAGCTTAAACTTCTTCCTCTTCCCGTCTCTCTGAGTGTTTTTTTAATATGCAAAATGAGCTAACAGAGAGGAAACAATGATTAGAGATAGAAAATCGGGCGTGTGAAAGGGAGAATGTTTGAATGGGAATGTTGTGGGGATCGGCGGAGGTACACACTCTCTGAGTGTATATATGCCTCTAGTTTTGTGTTAAAGTTAAAAGAGATATGTGCGGTTATTCAAAGTTTAACTCTAATGTAGCTAAACAATCTTATTTTTTCAATAATGAGTCAATTATCACTGAAGAATTGTGGAAAGATGTGCCGATAGAATAATCCAATAAGCTGTGATTTACACAAAAACACCGTGTCAACTGTAAAATGAGAAACACACAAGTCTCACAAAACCCTAGTATAATTGCAATTTTGCAAAGATCCTTATACATTTCACAATGGTGGACTAAAGGATAATGGAAAAAAGGAAAGGTACTTTAAAAGCTTAAGAGCTTTCATGTTATTTTTACCATTGACTTGAAAAATATTATATATTTAGGAAGAGTTGGATTTTTATTCGTAAACTAGAGGACTCAGAGAGTGCAAACCTCCGCCGATCCCCACCAAATGATCACTTGGTCTTTTTTTCATTTGCCAATAGATGTCGCTGTGCTGTGCTCTCCTCTTTGAGAGCACAGCACAGCAACATATATTGGCAGAGTAGGCTAACTTGAAATATTTATTAGTATTTGGCTCATTTTGCATCTTAAAGAAGCACTCAGAGATGCCAAAATTTAATCACTTGTTCCTTTTGGCATTTCCAACAACTCCACAAAGTTTCATCCGAATCCGTTCTGCATATTTTGAGTTATCCTGCTGACAAACAAACAACAAACCAACGCCAGTGAAAACAATACTTCCTTCGACGGAGGTAATAAGATTATATATAAGCCTAATATGATAAATACTTATTTTTAATATTGTTGTCATATATATGATATCAACTTATTTCAAATTATATATTCTTTTATGTATCAACATTTTTTATATGTTGTTATAAACCGCCAATTATGATAATAAATAACATTTATTCATTATGCAACGATAAGTCAGGCATTTAATAAAAGTAGAACTCTATTTGAAGACTTGGAGGATTTCATTTCGCGAGAAACTTGGTTCTACACAAATGTCTTTGAAGACCTCAGATTATTTTATGATTTGTATATTGATTTTAATAGTGCCCTACAGTAAAACTATTATAACGGACATTCAAGAGAACACAAAAAAGAGTGAGTGTTAAATACTTAAGGCCGCTAAACACAGAGGAAGGTTTTGTTCTTCTAAGGTGACTTCTAAGACAGGCTTGATTTTAATTTGAACAATAGATGTCGCTGTGCTGTGCTTCCTCTTGAAGCACAGCACAGCGACATCTATTGGCAGAGTAGGCTAACTTGAAATTGTTAGTCTTTAGCTCATTTTGCATCTTAAGAAGCACTCAGAGATGCCAAAATTTAATCCCTTGTTTCTTTTGGGCATTTCCAACAACTCCACAAAGTTTCATCCGAATCCGTTCCGCACTTTTTGAGTTATCCTGCTGACAAACCAACAAACCAACGCCAGTGAAAACAATACCTCCTTCGGCGGAGGTAATAAGATTGTACAACCAGACAATCTTCATATAATGAAAATAAACGAATAAAACATATTAAAAAAATATGATGATCGTTTAAAATGTTACTTTTTGATTACTTGATGATTAGCACTGAAGAATTTAAATTGTGGAAAGATGAGGCGATACAATAAATCCAATAAGCTGTGACTTACACAAAAACCCAGTGGCAACTGTAAAATGAGAACACACAAGTCTTACCAACCGCTAGTGTAATCGACAATCTTGCAAATATCCTTATACATTTCACAATGGTGGACTATGGAGTAAGCAAGCCTCAAAAACATGGTTATTTATATATTACTTATATGTATTTACAACACATGATATAAAATAAAAGTAGAAGCAGAGTTGACCGATATATTTTTTTCCTTTTTCCAGATTCGCTTTAGCTATCATCGTCAAATCAAAGGCATGATGCCGGGGCCCATCGATATTTTCGTTCAATGGATCGACGATAACTCCAAGGACAACGGATATCGAAAGCAACAAACCTTCAAAGTCGCAGTGCCCAATCAAGCGGATAAAAACATGGGCTGGATCCGATGGGAGGCAAAACTGCCTACTTCGCCGCAATTACGGTAATTTGAGTTAATAAGCTTTTCTGAATGGGTGTCCATTAGGGGTATTATAGAACCTAATACTAAGCTATATCAAAATTTCACCCCTGCGAAAGTTGCGTCATAAGAAACTAAGTAATCGTAGAAAAATGGATTTTGGTTTGACCCCCCCCTTCCCCCTCCTCCAAATTGCGTTCAAAGGTTTCGTTATGAAGCAAAACTATTTTGGTTATCACTAGAGAGCGGAAAAAATGTGAATGACATAAAAAAATATTTTTTTTACATATTTTCCACTTTTTAACAAATAAAAACATTTTTTTGGAAATTTAGGAAAAATACAATTTTTTCTTCATAATATCCCTGAAATAACACTTTTTTTCTCTTTTTGAAAAATGTTGAAGTTATTTTAATCACCTCTTGCATCATTTTTATAACTTTTCAATTTATTCATTTTTTTATGTTTGGAGATAAATAATGTACGCCAAATTTATGACACCCTTTGAATATATATGAGACTTTTGGTCAATCAGCGTTTTCACTATAAAAAGGAAGAGTTATTCATCTAATTGGGTGTGTAGATGAGAACTCCTTTCATGTTCCATTTGTGGTGAAATGATCATTCTGACTCAAACACCATGGCTAGGATCGTCCATGATACTCTCAGAATTATTGATCCTCAGTTTGAGGCAAGCTTGGTAAAAATTCTCGTGACTGACGCAGCTGAGTATATGAGGAAGTGTGGACGAGACCTTGGGGTCCTTTATCCGTCTCTAATGCATGTGACTTGTATTTGTCATTTGCTTCATCGTGTAGTGAATAAGTCAATACGATTTTGCTGACGTGATTAGTCTCATTTCTTCGGAAAAGAAAGTATTCCTCAATGCCCCTTCTCGATGAGCTAAATTTATAAAATTTTGTCCTGGCCTAGAGCTCCCCCACTGATCCAATTATGACAAGATAGGGAGCCTGGATCCGGCAGGTGTTTGGTATGGTCAGAATTTCGAGAAAGTCAAAGCAGTCGTGTATATGTTTGACCCTGACAATGTCAAATGTATATCCGATAGTCAGCGAAGGAAAAACATCCTAGATGACTTAACATTTATTGCAAGTCATTTATTATTTCTGCCAGATTCAATTACCAGTCTGGAGACCGCAGGAATTACACTCGAAGATGGATTAATTTTTTTTAAGATGCTGAGGAAAGGATCTGCAAGATTCCAGGTAACGCGGGAGAGGTTTTTAAAACTAAGTTGGATTACGTTGTAAAGAAAAATCTTGCTCTGAAAGCATCGAAACAGGTACAAGATGTGCTGCTAGCAAACCTGGAGCTGTTCTTCCAGATGGGAGGAGCCCAATGGATGATGCTAATCTAAAATACTGTCATATTACCGCGGTTGATGTGGAAGGATCATTTTCGAGGTTTAAAATGTTTTATCGAACCATCGCCAAAACTTCACCGAGAAAAATTTGGCAGAGAATAGTGATTGGCACTGTTTTTATGAAAGAATAAATTAACATTAAATCAAATTTGGAGTCTACACATATATAATTTTTTTAAACATTTTTTGCTCATTTGGGTAACATTAAAAAAACATTTTTTGGCAAAAATCATCACATTTTCTCCACTCTCTAGTTATTACTTATTATGGAAAATTAACTTTTTTTAAATTTAGCTATGATCAAATTATGAGTGTGTTATCTTGTGCAAATTATCGTCAAATAATATTTAGTGCCATAAATGAACATAAGTGCTGACGCACCAACTTTTTTTTTAAATAACAGCTCGTTCTAGAATTTTTTTATAGTTTTAAGAAGGAAACAGAACAAGAGGGTATGTTGGTGTTTTTAAGTTATTTTTTAAATACGCTTACTTTTCACATCTTAGTTTTCATCCAAGACAGATCTCCTCTCCTTAATCCTTTGTATATTTAAATTGAATTATTAATAAATAGTCTTCCTTAAATTGATATAAAAATTATAAATATGTATTAAAGAAGTCGTCATATTCATTCATACAAAGACGACAAATTAATCTACACTACTACATACTGAATTCGACAACAATTCATTAAAAAACCTTTGGAAACATTGCTCTTACTTATATATTCTTGAAATGAACATTAACAAAATATTCATGGTTTTAATTAACTCCTTGCTTATTTTTTATCTTTCTATTACAAATATTTAAAATATCTCTCATGTCAAAATATTATTTAAAATTTTAAGTTTTTAAATAAAGTCATCAAAAAGTACATTTTTATTTCAATAAATTATTACAATTAATTAATGTTATAATGAATGAAATATATATTTATAAAAGGGTGTACCACAAGGAGTCAAAATGTTAGGATTTAGTTGAAATAATAATAAAAACACTTCTTCCAGACATACCTCCACTCTGCTGAGTTCAAGTAGAAACAGGATTCATCCTTGAATAATATATATGAAATCCTGATGAGCATATGTATACCACATGTCTATACTAAAAAAATATTTGATAAAAAAGATGCTGTTGCTTTAATTTTTCTGTTTATGGTACCCCCCAATATTTTGACTATATTTTTTTCTTATTTTGGGGCACACTCAAGTCAAGAAGATAAGTCAACGCTGGAGCAGAAAATGGTTTTTACCAAGTAATGTAAAATATTTTATTTTTTACATTCAACACTTTCAACATTATTTTTTTCTTTTCAAACGAGAGTTTCCTCTTATGAACATATATCTAAAGAAAATTGTGTTATATTTTATATTTTTATTACAAAATCAACCAAGCAGGAAACCAAAAGAAATAGAGAACGCAAATAAATTTCTTATATTCCATCAAAAGTAAAAGGTTCCATTAAGAAATCACAATTGTGATTTATCTATTTCTTATCTTTCTTTTATGGTTGAAATATTTATATATTTAGCTAAAACATAAATGGACAAAAAGAAATGCACAAACACTAGAAAAACACATAATGAATAAAAAATCTAAGAAAACATTTTCACATAATAAAAAAATGAAAATTCATGTTTAATAATTTCTATAATATTTGCATTCCGTATCTTGTATTCTCTTTCTTTGATTTGTAAAGATATTCATTTGTGGTATTTTTAATTTATATTCAATACTTTTATTTAATTTTTATTTCCTTTTATTTAACTATGGCTTAATCACAGCTGTGTGTTTAAAATATATATAGTTTTGTACATATAAGAGAGAAGACAAAAAAATATTCGTTATTATAACATTTAAGGTTTAGAAAATCCTTGAAATTTACTTTTAATGTATTAAATAAACAGAGACTTTCCTTCAATTTTTTATAACGATTTGCCTTTTTCATTGAATTACTTCAGACATTTTATATTTGCACAAACAACAATAAACAAAATAAAATGAGTTTTAAAGTATGTATTAAAAAATATCACTTCGTACATTTGCAAATTTAAAACCTAAATTTACATCATATATACAATTCATTCTACTTTGTATACCAAATAGTATGATCAAAGAGGATAAAGTCCTTCGAATCCCTTTTTTAGTTTCTTCTAAGATATCTCCATTTCTTTGTAATAACTTGTAAATCCTTGAATATTTCCTGTAAATAATGTTGGTCTCACGTGTGAGAAATTTTTTTTTTCTTCATCGTAGCCCTAATGAATGAAAGAGTAATATGTTTGCTACAGGTATTTGAGGTTTTAAAAAAGTTGTAAGCTTTTTTTTTGTTATTTGGCAAATGGGTATTTAAGAATTCTTCTTTGATTTATAGAAGAAAAGCTAAATATATATCAAATACAAAAGACTTTTAGATCTAAGCCTTAAATACGAGAAAAAATAAAGATAAAGAAACAATAGACAAAGAAAGTTATCTATTAAAGCAGTCAGGTTGAGATTTTTTGAAAAAGCTTTCTATTTAATATAAGTTTAAAGAAAGAAATAATGTATACATCAAGGGTTTTTAATATTACCAAATAGTTCAATAGATAGCAAGTTATTATAACAAAGAAATAAAATATTGGCTCTTTGTTCGATTCTTTATTGTTTTTATGTCAAATAATGTGAATTGTCATATAACATGTGACTTATATATATATATATATATATATATAGCTACAAAACTAATCAATTTACAGACGATGTAGAAGATTATTTAAAACTAACACCATAAAAAAATCCAAGCCAGAAACAATATACAATAGATATGTTTTTTAACAGGGTTGCTGATGACCTAAAGAAGAAAATAAAAAGTTATAATAATTCATCAGCTTATAAGTTCATTTTATCTATATATTTTATATTTATTTCAGTTGCTTGAATATTTAAGAAGGAACTCACATTACTGTTGTAGCGCATATACCCCTTTGTGTGGTCGCGCTCTTTATCTTATGCATTTATTGTACAATTATATTATGTCTTTGTAATATTATATGTATATATGTATGTATACGTATACGTAATAAACCTTTAAACAAAAAAAAACAAAACTACAAAACTAACATAATTATAATTTTTAAAATATTGAATATACAAAAATCATCATAAATTAAAAGTCTCAGCTTATATATGTGATTGTTCAAACACTACCATATTTTTAATAATACATTTTTACACCTCCATGGTTTCATACAAAACTGTTAAAGTCAGATATTTCATGATATTCGAAAATAACAGCAGTTCTTTATGTATTTTGTCAATGTTTTCACCATTAACAAAATTACACCAACATATACTAAAATATGTTAAAATGAAAAATATATGTTTTCCTCTTCAAACATATATTTCTTAACATAAGAACTAGTGATTTTTTTTATATTAATGCCCTATATATTTAATATATATTTAACAAACTTTTCCTCACCAGTTTATTTTTAAAAAGTTTCTTAAATATTGTGTCAACGGACATTTATTAAAAGATTAATATCCACACCACATTAGTGCTCAATATAAAATTTCAATAAAAGTAAAAACAAGAAATGAAATCATGTTTGACTGGAAATATAATATAATACTAATTGTGTATTTTTTTTATCTCTCACACATCCCAGATATCAAATTGTCTTGTCCGGCATGGGCAGCATCGGGGAGCAGAATGGAGCTTGCTATCGATGATTTCTCTCTAAGCCCACACTGCTTCGGTTATGAAGTCGAGCCGTCCAAATTGGAAGGCTGGAGATACAATATGACAGACTTGGAATTCTGTAAATACTTCGGTAAGTCATTTTAATATCTTATCTTATATTATTTGTTGTTGTCTTTACAATTCGACATCATGGCATCAATTTTTATATAAATAAGTATTTAAGTTAGTCCTAATAATTACATTGAATAAGGTATACCTCCTCAGTGTGATAATGTGCTCAACCAAGGAATACTAGACACCTGGAACATTAATCAAATAATTCCGAGCGCTCTCTTGAGGGTGTGTTACACTGTTTTAGGCACTGGCATGCAAGAAATACTTTATCTAAATAACCAAAGTACATACAAAGAGAATTAAATGTTGTCAGTCATTCAATAAACTCATCTGACTTCAAAACGAACTTTGCATTGATTAAAAAAATATGTACTATCAGTGATGTCACTAGTTATTTTCAAACTGTTGCAATATCCTTATAACTATGTTTCTCAAAAAATTAGCTCTGATCAAAACTTCCAAAATCCTTGTTTAGGAAACCCTTTCCCTTTCATGCGTCTAATATTCCTTGGTTTAACTCGTCAGGGACGAAGTTCCATTCCTGAAAAGTATAGATAAATTTTGATCAACCTAATTTTAAAATATCTTAGATGGGATTGAGTAATTTTAATACACTAATGCATATTCATATCCCCACAGATGGGCGTCAATGAAAAAACATTGGCTAAAAAAATTGTACTCCTATAAGACCATGTGCAAAAAATAATATATATATAAATCAGGAAATGACCGGGACACGGGCCTGGCCGGGATTTAAACTTTTCAAGCCAGCCCGGGCCCAAACCCAGCCGTTACTTATATAGATTTTCGTTCCTTCGACATACTGAATTGAGGACATTTTTTTTGTATAAAAACTCAAAAAAAATCTCAGAAAAAGTGATTACGTTGAAATAATATTTTAGAAAATTCCTTCGAAAAAAACGTCCTCACTTTTTTTTTGGAAACTCTTTTCTAAAAAAAAAAATATGAATGAACGAAACGAAAATATTGAAGTCCCGGCCCGTGTCTATTGAACCCGGGACGCTCAAAAAACAGCCAGGAACCGGGTCAGGTCGTTTTCTGATATATATATATATATACATACATATATATATATATATATATATATAATATATATATATATATTTATATATTATATTTTATTTTATATAAAATATCCTAATCCTTTTTCGAGATTTTTTTTTGAGTTTTTATTTTAAAAAATATCCTGGGTTCAGTATTCGAAGGAACGAAAATCTATATCCCGCCACCGGGTCCCGGTCATTTCCTGATTTATATATATATATTTTTTTTCTGATTTATATATATATATATATTCCAGGTAAATTTTCCAAGTATGAAGATATATATGACCCCTTTTTGTTATATTTAGTGTATCTTTAAGCATATTGAGGTTGTATTCTTTATCGAAAAAAGATGATAATATCAGAGATCTGATTAAGAATATTCACACAAATAAAAAATAATAATTCTATATTTTGCAAAACCGTATTTAGTCAAACATTATTTTTTTTGTAACTTTCGTATGTATTGTGCATAACCTATTTAGAACCTAATCACGATTTTCCTCCCAAATAATAATATGCATCCTTAGAACGTGTTTCATTGCAAAAAGTTATGCTGAAGTGATATAATATATTTGCCCCATAAGAATTAATATATGTAACCTCATTGATTTAGTCAGGCATTATGCAAATATGTTGGATATCAGTTTCATTATGAAAAATGCCATCTTTATTTGGAGATATAATATATTAACATATCTTTGCAACATGTTTTTGGTAGAGTGATTACTTTTTATATAATATATATTATATTTTCCCACCATGCAATATCAATTCAAGCACTAAATACATTTTTAAGGAATGGAAATGATTATAAGAAGACGTACTAAAAAACTTTAGCGACGGAACATTTAGAAATTAACATGCAACCAGAAGGGCATGCATAACTACTCCAGAACAAACTTGTTGATGCCTTCGCCCAGCGGATCCAAAGTGGACCTGGATCATAAGTTTTGCATTGTCCATGAACTCCTCCAAGCCAGTCGGTCCTTAAGAGCTTGCTTCCTATATAGCAGGCAGGGCTCCTATTAAATCCTTTTCAGTCTTTTTTTTTGCCTATATGGTTCGATAGAATTGATCCAACAGGATATCAATAAGCATTTTAGCATTCAAATTAGTCAATCGAACCTAGGATCTTATCAATGAGGAGTAGACCAAAAATGACCAACCCCTCTCTGGAGTATTCGAACCTGCGCCCCCAACATTGAGAGTTGAACACGCCTTAACACGTAGGGCTATCGCATCCCTACAGTCTTTAAAATGGTCTACGTAGTTGAGAAGCTATTCCCAAAAGTCATTCCGCTATTAAGATGGTTGCGTCAAAAGATATTTTGATGCGTCCTTTTGATAGCTCTACCAGTGGAGACACTCTGCTGACATCCACAAAGAAATCCCCCGAGGTCTACAATATGTATCCATAGAAGGTACAAAGCCTATTTTCTGAATATTCATTGATCTATTATAAAGAAAGAAAACTTAGAAACGGGGGTTAAAGTGATGTCTGAATGTTTTTTGAAAACATTTATTCTTCTTTATGATATTTTTTATTCCTTTAAAAAAATTGTTGTATTTTCGTACCCTCAAGCTATTGTTTTTCGTACTTATATTATTTATTAAAACTCAATTAAGCGAGTTAAAAATAAATGAAAATGTCACTATATAAACGTTTTTTATATAACTTATAAAAATAATGATTATTACGTCATGTTAACTCATTATATAAACTATGCAATCCCTCTTGAAAGTTATATTTGAATCATATGAAAATAAAAAATTGACTGCTATATTTTTTTGTACATTTAAAAAGATTTTAAACGCATATCAATTTACATATATTTACTTCTATATATTTTATTTTTTCTTCTTATCTTTACCAGGTCGAAAAAGCTGTCCTGTCCCAAGAAACTACGTAAGTACTAAAATATATTTATCTATTTATTTTATAAGCTAATATTTATGACTGTATGTTCACTCTTATTACATATTCATTTAACACTAGAACGGCCAGCATCATCAATACTCCTTCCCAGGTCATGGGGGTCAATTTGACCCCCATATTACAAACAGCCAAATATTCCATATAATCGGCATGGAACATGTTTGTTATTATTTAATTAATATTATGTAGATTCCGTTTGAGTGATAATCATATATATTGCAAAAATATGATTTATAAAGATAATTATGCTTAATTTTCTATAATTTTTCATAATAAACATGATCTAAAGCGTTGGGCCCTCCTTTTTCCAGACATACCCTATCACGAAGACGTTATAAGAAATTTTCATGTAGTTTCATCAGATTTCACATTTGTTCAACAAGATCTGATAGACTTCAAACTGAAATTTGCCTTAGTATCTTACATTTAGAATAATTTCATTGAGAACTAAGTCTCACCACAAGCCTCATGAAGATATTACTATTCCGTAAAAAATCGATTTTCATTCTCGCAGTATATTGCGAGCCAGATAAGTTTGGAATCAAATTTTGGCAAATTGGCAGCTGATGTCAAGTCAAAATACTGTTTGAACGGATTTCCTTATCTTGGAAAGCATTCTCATCGACCCACTTATCAAACATTGTCTGAATATGTTTTTTCTCAAACTGATGGAATCTTTCTAGGAGTTGGCCACAATGTAACAACTAACAATTTCTTTACTTCAGTAAAACTTGCTCAGAAGCTGGCCAGACTAGTATTGTTGGTACAGTAAATCGTAACTGAAGATAAACTCCTCCTCAAATCAAATCTTCCAAGGAACCTCGGTATTCATCAACAATATTGAAGAGCAATAACATGACATTGACTATTTACTAGAGCATTCCTTCCAAAAAAAAAGTGCTAGTTCTAAGTACATGACAAAGATCGGTCACTGTAACTGAAGGAATGAAGAAACTGCCAGAAACAATAGTCTATTACAATGCAACCAAGTATGGGGTTGATGTATTACATCAAATGGCCCGATTGTACACTTCAAAGTCTCTTCGAGGAGATGGCCTCTACAGGTCTTGTATAATGTATTGGAATGACAGGAGTAAACTCATGGATACTGTATATAAAAGCTGCAGGATTGAAAATATTGCGTCATGATTTTTTGTTACAACTGATAAATAAACTTAAGCTGAAAGAAGACATAGTTCATTATAACGGCAATGATGATGATTATATGAATGATGAGGATGGAGTTGCAGCAACAAAAACCAGGCAGTTTTGCAAGATAAATAGCACTCGAAAGAAGAGAAACAAATGTTCACATCGATGTAGCAAATGTAAAAAAGTTAATTATATTTTAAGAAAAGTTTAATGTCGATTTAAAATACATGATTATATTTAAGAATGAAAATGGTTTTTTTTTTTGTTTTTTTGTAAAAATTTGTTTATTTTGTAAAAAAATATTTGTTTATTTTGTAAAAAATATTCTTTTTAAATGAAAGAAATCAAAACACAATTATTTTAAAATTGAAACAAAGAGGACCTTTTAACTAAAAAAACTATCTAAAGAAAAGACTAAGTTTACAATGCAGTTTTATTATTGAAACCTATTTTTTAATCTAAATACAAAGTTGATGTATTAATAAATTTTATTAGAATAGTCTAAATTATTATAGTAAAATATCGACTTTTTAATAAAAGTTTTAATAATGAGATTTTTCATTTAAAAATGAAATTATTATATACAATTTTATTCTTAAACAACTATCATTTATTATTGTCTTTATAGGTAGCTTTTGCCAAGTATTAAAGTAGAGCTATCATATATAACTTATAATACAAGTCATCAAGTAGAGAACCTTTCATGATACCAATAAGTATAAAATATAAAGTATATGTTTTCTGAGATGAGGACTTTTTGTATGAATTTATCAATACAAAAGCGTAATACTATTTTATCAAAGTGTACATTTTTACCATCATGGTATATTTCGCAAATTACAAATCCAATGATACACAAATGGAACTGTAGAGATTAAATTGAATTGTCATGTTACAACTATCAATTTGAGCGGTATACAAGAAATATAAAATATTTTTCATTCAACTTCTATGGATTCAATTTACCAAATTTGCAGCTATTTTATAAATTATTTGTACATCTTGATCCTTTCATGGTTTCCTATGAAACTCAATAGTTTATTGATTAATATGATTATAAGACATGCAGGGTAGTTCAGCTTTATGGTTGAAGCCAAAATGGGTTTCCTTTTTCCTTAGTAACAAAAAGGATCTTCTATGTCTTCAAAACAACGAATCGTCATAATTTAAAAGTGTCACTGACATTTGCCAATTACGCAAATTCAAATTAAGGAAATAAATAAAAACAAAAGTAAATTCTACTTCATTCCTTGATTCCGAAAAAAATAAAAATATAATTGATAAAATATGAACATGAAATACGAATGCAATTATTTTTTTTACGTCATTTTTGCTTGACGTCAGAATAGAATAAATAGTGTATAAACCAAGAAGTTTTTGAAAACCTTAGGAGTCCTCATTTTGTATTCTATTTGCATTCTTGATGTATTATGCCTGAGGCTAATGGCCCTGTGCAGAAAATATGCTTCCTTTCTTTCCTAAAAATATATTATTCATCGCAGCAAAGTGTGCAATTGTTGGGACGAGAATACTTACTCTCATAGATACTTTTTGCTCAAAAGAAGCTGCCAAAAATGCATTGTTATCAACAAAAAAATGCTAAATATCTGGGTATTTTCGAAGATACAACATTAAAACTCTATAGAAGTTTCAAAAATCAATAAAAAAACTCGTGGGTCCTATGTGATCCATAAATGTACCTTAAAAACATTCGCATTATATATATATATAATATATATATATATATATCCTATAAATATATATATATATATATATATATAAAGGGGCGGAGTGGCCAGCAGGAGTACCGGGACTATTCCCGGTGGGCCGCTGGCCTCAAGAAACATAAACGCCGTTGACAGCCTCTCAATGGCATATTGGGGCCTGTATAAGGCCGGTGAGGACATAATTGTCCCGGTGGATAATTCTTCCCACTATATATATATATAACCTGCAAGGAAGTGCACAAAAGTTTTAATCCTTACCTTGAAAATACAAGTAATTATAATTCATCATTAAACTAAGATATTTACACATGAAAAACTATATATTTTATGATTGCTATAATATGTTATCTTTACAACAACATATTTATAAGTTTTTTAATGTATCGAATGAATAAAATGATCTTTAATGCCCAATCAATTATATTAGTTTGTATAAGAAAAATTAAACCTCAGTAATATTTTTTTACTTGTCCAGCGGGATATCTGTTTACGACATGCGGAAAGAAAGCAAGGTGCTTTCGGTCCAAAGAAACAAGACTGTGATAAATTTTATAAGTCTTCCCGAACTGAAGTCGACGTAAGTGGAGAGAGTCAAATTGGATTCCCAACAGGGATTCAGCGATGGCGACCTCCAAGATCTGGAATATACACGTAAGTTTACCTTCTCTACTTTTAAGGAGTGAAAAGAATATGAAGAATATAAGAGAAAATAAAATGAAAATATTTTCAGAATCATTGCCAAAGGAGCATCTGGAGCCATGGGTCGTTCCAACAAAGTCCAAAGCTCTGCGGATGATATACGCATCGTGCTATCCCTACGCGCCAACGAAACTCTCTTCATACTTGTGGGTCAAATGGGACAAGCTTTCTGTGAAGCTACAGGGGTAAGCGTGGCATATTCCAATTTTTTATGAAATATTAATTTTCAAAGTTTTTATATAGTTTTTTAAATTAGTGTAGCATTACTATTTAAAGCATTACATATTCAAATTAATATTTTAACCTTAATCATCGCCAATTCAAATTAATATTTTGATCAAATATCTAGTCTAGAACCTTAACAATAAATAAACTTTTATTGCAATAGTCGAATGACTTTTATAATTCAACAAATACACTAAAATAGAATGTTGAAAAGCTATTTTATATAGTCAGTTACAACACCAAAATTTTGAACATACGATAAATTGTTTTACAAAGGTTATAAGAGAGACTACTGAAAAAACGTTGGCATTAACTTCAAAACTTA
>CP045904.1:15197185-15214080 GCA_013387185.1 Caligus rogercresseyi
TATATATATATATATTATATATATATATAATGTATATTAAATAATGGAACATTTTTTGCCTATATGGTTCGACAAAATTGAATCCGTGTTGATATAAATAAACATTATAGCATTAAAATTAGTCTATCGAACCATGATTTATTACTGAGGTAGACCAAAAATGGTCACCCCTCTCGGGAGTCGAATCTGCACCCCAAATTGAGAGTGAACACGCTTAACGCACTGAGCTATCGCACATTTAAAACGCTGTACTCAGTGCGTTAAGGCGTCTTCAACTACCAATGTTGAGGGCGAAGGTTTTTTGTCGATGTTTTGACAATGCTTTTTTAACAATTTCATGGGAAAATAGTGTTATGTGTGTCATTCATCTAGTTTAGACAAATAGAACACTAAGATATGATAAACCCTAGTATTGGACAATATTTGTATTTTGATTCATTGTAAATACTAAAAAGGCTACTGCATGATCGCATTTCTATTACTATAAGAATATGAATCACATAGCAGATAAACAACGCTTTAAATTTGCAAGGTATGTTTTCTTTCTCTCCAACAATGTATAAAATCTACTCTACTAATAATATTGAAAATAAAAAAATGATTGTGCAACTTTAGTTTTTAAAATGTCATCATTGTCATTATTAAGTACAAATAACATTATTGGTGTTCTTGCAACCTCACTTAGAACAGTATTTTTATTCCTTTTGGACCTTAATTATCTTTCAGCTTTTACTTTTTATAAGACAAAATAAAGTTCACTTTCCTCCCATTTGAGTTCCTTTCAAATATCTATGAAAAAATATTAGGGGTTATATTAAAGTATACATTCAAAAGGTTCGTAAATCGTCTGATCAAGGCATTTAGAGTTGAACACGTCTTAACACACACGGCTATCGTACTTCCTTAACTCAAGTCTCATGATGAAAAGCAATTATTGTTCTTAGGATAATATCCCGATCCTTGAGGCTTATGTTTATACCCCAGCAGTAAATAGGGAAATGATGCCTAATTTAGAAGCCAATTCTATTACTTACCATTTCACGTCTTTTTTTTAAGTAACGGATGGTTATTCTGTATTATATCTTAATATTAAAACAAGGGGATTGCGTTATCTCCCACCAAAATACTGTTGGCTCAAACACCAAGGAATACTAGACATATTAAGGGAAGACTCCAGATAGCATTTTTTTAAATTGGTATTAATCTAAATTTAGATTTAGGTGTAAAGTAGTTTTTAATATAAAACATTGAATTAAATATCCAGTAACATCATTGATGTTATTTGTTTTTTTAATCTAGTTGTTCATTTGTCTCTGAAAAAACAATGACATAACTTTAATATAAGCGTCTATAAATAAAGAGCATTGGAATTTTAGATAGAAAAGCTCTGGATACAAAAGTTAGCCATGTTTGTTTAGTTTGAAAATTGCATAATTCTTTACAGAAAGGCTTATAAGGCTGTTAAATTATATATCTTGGTTGTGTATGATTTGTAAAATCATTATTGATTGCATATATTGTGTTCGATGTCAGTACATCTGTGTGGATCTTGAATAAGATTTTATTACATTAAATTTAGACCATCGAACAAACAATTGTATTTTTTGTTTAAATTGAGGCTTTTATAACATTTTCATTTTTTTTGGTTCATAATGAGAAAAACAACAATTCTCAATGTTTTCTTCCATTCACAATTGAAAATACTACAAACCTCCTCAATTTTGTTTTTGTACTTTCAGCTAACGAGCCAGGGTGGTCGCTGTAGTGGCGGGAAATGGAATTCCAGACGCAAGCGGGATTCGTCTCACTCAGCACAGGATGTATAGTCTTCAACAAATCCGAAAGCACATGCGGGAAGATTGAGCGGATCCCATCCTTCGAAATCACCTATCCAAACTCTGGCCGGAAGAAAAAGGATCCCTTCGATACAATTCACAATGATAGCTACAAGGGTATCGGAGGGGGCGGCGGAGGGGGGTGCCACTATCATTTTCAAGGTGAGGTTATGCAAGACAAAGAGACAGATCATATATTAAAAGTGTAAATGCTTAGGAATGGAAATCTGGAGCTTAGCCTTGGTGCTCACAGATATATGACTGCTTTTGGCCGTGAAAAAAGAAAGAGGGCTAAAGAGAGGGATAGAAGGAAAGAAAGAAAGAGAAAGAGGAGGATAGAAAGAGGAGAAAGAAAAAGTAAGAGAGACCTTCTCTCTCTCCCCTCTCTCTTTCCCTCTATCCTTCTTTTACCCCTCTCCTCTTTTTACGGCCAAATACAGTCATAGAATCTGTAAGCACCACGGTTAAGCTCCAGATTTCATTCTTAAGCATAATGTGACATCACAATTTACAGGTATTTTGATTATTTTTCTGTGTTGATTCCGATATATTATCCTGGATCATATGAATAATAACAGGTGCTACTATAATAAAAAAATGCAAAATACTAGGCGCGCAGATTATAATCCAGACACGTCGATAGTTACAATCAATATTTTGCATTTTTATTAATAGAAACACCTGTACCTTGCACATTCTCCAAAGATATAATCATTAAATCCGTTTGTTTTGGGCCCCTTCCTCGACAGCAGATAACTCCCAAATACCTTTCTATATATTTACATCTCTATGAAACAGACATATAGATAGGTCTAAGTAAACATAGTATCCTTCATCCATTCCGTTTTTCATATTTTATAATTAATTGTTTACTATCCCCAATTTATTTATTTTTAGATTGATGAGAGGTACGGACCGATTCCGATACTGATAGCTGCAGGAAGGAGGTGGATCATCTGACCTTAGGTCAGAAATATCTTCTGATGCACAAGGACTTCTCAACCCTTGGGCAGACATGAACGAATTCGAACACTTGTACCCATGGCGAAGACGATGCAGGTGAGTCTGAAAACATACATTACTTTGTTTTATAATTAGGAGTAATGAGTAAAATTTTTTTTTTTTAATTTCCCTTGACATCTCAATGTATTCAACGATCACAGATAGGAACAAGAATAAACAAAAAAGAGCAGATGCTATGATTAAGATTAATCATTAAAATTTAAGCAATAAACACACATCCTTTAAAATACAAATACAGTCGTCCCACGCAAAGTTGCAACGGCCCGGATCCACTACACGACCACCGCGATATATATGAGGGTCGCAAGTTGATATATATTCTGCCATTGAGTTAATATGGGGACGTTTTTGCCGTGAAAAAATGGGAGACAAGCCGTTGTCGCGTAGTAAAAGAACTGCGAGATGTCGAGGGGCGAAGTAGCGAGTGCCGACTGTACAACAAAATGTATTAAAAGCATTTTAAGAATTTATTTAAGCCAACGAAGGCTATTGACATGTGTATATCTTTTTTTAATATGTTGAATATGCAATTAATGTTTGAAGCGTGGCTTTGAGGCGGTTCAGAATATCTGAGATGGAGAGGGAAAACCGTAAAGCTTCTCTTGATTACCTATCCACACGTTTCTCAAAAGCTTTGTTTATTCTTATTGTCTTAAAAAATTGTCAATATTATATATTTTAGGCTCATAGAATATGTATATCAATATTTAAATGTCATATGGGAGTTGTGGTGAAAGGATTTAGCTTTATTTATTTCATATAGGTATAGTATAGGAAAATCAGTTAATGGTTATTTATTAGAACTCAATACCCAACCGTGAAATAAAATAACTTTTTTTACGGCTTACTGAGTTTTTCTACCTGTTTTTCGCATTTGTAGATATGTAGTTGTTGTATTATGATTAATATTTTATAGAAATATTTATATGTTGGTAACTCAATGTTTTTATAAAAGAAGTAAAATGTAATAAATATTATGCATTATATATATATATATAACATATATCAATATATATATAAATGTATAATATTTATTACATTTTACTTCTTTTATCTGAGGATAAATTGACCATCATGTACCCAGGTAGGGGAATATATTCAATTTTCCAATATTGTGTCGACCAAAAAGATTAAATTTTAAAATTTCAACATTAATAAAAGTTTGGTGACAGTAATTTCTTATGTTTTATTAAAATAATTTTATTTTTCAAAAAAAAAATTCAATATCTCCACAAAGTACCGTACTTTTTTTAAACTATAGAAAATGTAAACAGTTGGAATTTCAGAACTTTTTGCAGAAGTTTTGGGATTGAAAGTGACCAAATTTCCAACAGCTTTTACATGTCCAATACAAGGGTGTATCTGATGTTTTATCAGATTTTTGTTATAAGTAAAGTCATTTAATGCGTGCAAAAATCCCACAAGTTTTTTATAATTAAAGAAGACCTTTTAATGCAGAGATTCTCTTCAACCATTCACATGTCTATTGCTTAGCACAAGATTTAGTTGAAGGATCAATATTTGTATTGAATATTTATCGCGATCCATGTCATTTACGAATCCATAGAATAAACTATTATAATAATATTCCTTAATAAAAATTGAATTAAAACAAATTATCTTGCTAAAAGAACGATTGATTGTATTTTTTTGTTTCTTCATATCTAACGATAGATGGATCATCTCTCTGCCGATAAGAGGATTGAAAATGAGTAGTCAAATTATAAAATATATCTTGTTTAGTCTTTGAGAAATGCAAAAAACTAATGTGCTATAAGTTATTTCATTATATATGTATATATAGATATTATAAATATATATGTACATATATATATATATATATATGATAGAATCATAATAGTCTCTTCAGTTTTCCTAAACAATGCATTAACAAAAGCTCACTTCTACGATAATTAACATAGTATCTCTATATATTTTTATCCGTATTTTCTTTATTCAAGTGAACATTTTCTCCTAAAAACTAATATATGCAAAGCTTCAAAGACATAAACACTTCAGAGTTTTCAAGAGGATATAAAAACATTCATCCTCATATTAAGAACGCTTGAGAGACCTTCTCATGAGCTAGCACGAGATATCATATATATTTTTGGCCTTGTGTAATGAAGCTAAGAAAACTATATATAAATGTGACAAAAGTATTGGTTTAATGAAAGATGAGCCTCTGAATCGGAGAGTCTGAATCTAAATACAGCTGATCATAAAAGGAGATCAATAAAAAAACCCAAAAATTGATTTCAAATTATAAATTTCATCATATATATATATACTAGCGAATGTTACCCAGCTCTACCCGGGACTTTGCAACTTGACAATAGTCTGGAACGGATAAAAATCACACAAATAATTTTAGTGAAGTCATCGCATGTGACTATTCATATTAGAATTAGTTCCTTAAGCAGTGTCATTGGGACTTATAACCATTTTTTCCGTTTTGTATTCCTCAAGACCGGGTATTTAAACATCGTAACAAGAAGTTTGATCAAAATCTAACCTGCCAATTTTTAAAAAATCGTCAAAAAAACGTTTTGGCGAAGAAAATAAGCATGGTGATGACGAATTTTCCGGGAGTTGATAACCCCACTAAAAAAGTTACTGAGCTCTCAAAATATTAGCAGAAAATTTCATCAAGATCTAATGAACCGTTCGGGAGAGACAGGGAAACGAACGAACAGATTTTTTTAAGTGTATATATGGTATATCAAATATCTCTTTTATAATTCTTTCAGGCTCTGGTGCTGGTTGGAACGAGACTTTTTCCCCTCCTGAACTACAACTCCACCCTTGATCAGTACGAGAAGGAGAGCATTAAGAGCACACCACATGGCTTCTCTCTAAAGCACGGTTGGTTCGGAGGACTGCCCTGCTCACGGGATGATCAGTTCGGAGGCTTTGGCGGAGGTGGTGCAGGCTGCAGGGGCGGAGGGGGAGGAGGAGGAGTCATTGGTAAGGAGGTTTTTTTTAATATATATTTTTTTACAAAAACTAATATTTTTTTTAAACCTTCAAAGATAAACTTGAATTTTTTTTATTACATTTCTAAAAGTTTTCAAATTAATATAATGGTTAAAAAAAACATTAATTAACATTAATTTTTGACCCTAAAGATGGGTAATCTGTTCGCTTGAGGGCCGTGTTAACTTTTAAATTTGTCAGTCAGGCCAAGACAGCATTAAAGAAATTACCTTTTAAAAAACATCATTTTCCCCCTTGCCCAAAAAGCATATTAAAATATTGGTAAAGATTATATAAAAATGGCTTCCGAATGATAAAAAAAGTAATGTCTTAGTTTAATATTACAGTCTTATTTACGTGTACCTATATCATACAACACTACTGATTGTCTAAAATAAATTAATACATACAAAAGGCTGGTTCTACGTTGATATAAAAATAGAGTTCTAAGTTATATTTTGGAAAAAAATCCCAAAACATTTTTTTTACATATTAAGAAAACAAAAATAGTATTAGCATTACTTCAAACAAGATATATATTATATAACAGAAAACGACCGGGACACTTTTTTCGCCGGGACCCGGGCCGGGACTTTATTATAAATTTTCGTTCCTTCGTCATTCTGAAAGTGACGACGTTTTTTTTAAAAAGATTTTCCTATTATTTTTTCAAAACTAAAAAAAAATATCAAAATGTATTGACATTTTTAAAGAATTTTTTAATATTCGTTTAAAAAAAAATCGTCGTCACTTTCAGAATGACGCACGAATGAAAATATTTAAGTCCTGGTCCGGTGATTTTTAGACACCGGGCCGGATACCAGTCGTTTCCTGATATATATATATATGTGTATATATATATATATATATATATATATATATATACATATATTTATAGAAGATAGATATATAAATATATAATTGAATTCTGTCAATCATACAAAAGGATGTATATGAAAGCCTTAGATTGAAAATGACAATCATTTTCCTTAATTGTCTTTGCTAAATATTTCGAACATGGATCTGAACATGGGCTACCATGTTTGTAATGCGTAATGGTTGTTATATACAACAGGATTGTTACTAACAATAAGAGAAGGCATTTGTTTTTATAAGTAGTATTAAAAAATACACATAGTTAGTGGGTTCTTTTTCCTCATAAAAAATCAATATTATCAAATCAATTTAAGGAGGTCTCTATGTATGAATACAATTACTTAGTTAAAAATGACCAAGTTTGAGAGGGGAAACGGATGTTCTTTTAACTTTGAAAAAGTTATAGGATACAATATATGATACATGTTTTATAACTTTATAATTTTCTATTTGTTAATACCTTGTAAGAAACTAAAATAATAAAAACGGCCTGGAAACTCTCATAACATCATCGGATCATTTATTTTATCTCCGATTGAAAACTTAATATCACCAAATATTTACTTTTGTGAGTAATACCAATCATTGTCGAGCTTCTTATCAAAAATATATAAAGAATAGTATTCATAATAAATAAAAATAACGTACAAATCTTTGCAAACTAATCATTAACGGTATTTATAACGAATTGACTAAAATTAACGGGAAGGGAAGTTTGTGTTACTGAGGGATCAGACTTATTGCCTCAGAGAGTTGTAAATTCAAAAGCATAAGTCCAAGACATTCAATTTAGCTCAAGACTCAACGGTTAAAATTGTGTCCTTTAAAACGCCAGATAGGTTTGTGAAAGAATAAGCCCATGATATAGCTTCGTTTCAGATTTTAAGAGTATGAAGGTCCATAAAGCAAGTTTCCTAAGTTATCCGAGAACGGATTAGGGAATTTATACTTCGAATCCGTATGAGAGGCCAAGAAATATATATATATATATATAATATATATATATATATATATATATATATATATATATATATATATATATATATATATATATATATATATATATATATATATATATATATATATATATATATATGTATATATGCCATAAATCATAACAAATCGATAATGTGACGTCATGTGTGACATTTCAGTTTTTCTATTCTAATCAGAGGAATCTAAACATTGCACGCTGTGCATCTTGTATTTTCTATTGTCTTTGGTTTACATTCTAATTATAACATAGTGAACTAGAGGCATATATACACTCAGAGAATGTGTACCTCCGCCGATCCCCACAACATTCCCATTCAAACATTCTCCCTTTCACATGCCCGATTTTCTATCTCTAATCATTGTTTCCTCTCTGTTAGCTCATTTGCATATTAAAAAAACACTCAGAGACGGGAAGAGGAAGAAGTTAAGCTACGTCACTGGGTTAACATAGTCCTGAGCTGATATATGAACAATAATACGTCATGAATATTTTTTTAGCGTTTGTTCTTTCCTACTCCTGAATAGAGACCCCATTTCATTTAGTATTTTGCTCATTTTGCTTATTAAAAAAGCACTTAGAGATGTCAAAATTTTATGACTTGTTCTTTTGGCATTTCAAACACACTCCACAAAGTTTCATTTGAATCCGTTCAGTACTTTTTGAGTTATCCTGCTGACAAACCAACAAACTAACAAACCAACAAACGCCAGTGAAAACAATACCTCCTTCGGCGGAGGTAATAATAAATCTTACAATATGACTTGTAAATATATCTTATATATTTGTAACATTTTTATACAAAAGAAAAAAGACAGCAAAAAAACAACAACAGAGGAATACAACAAAAACACTTTAAAAAGATGTTGTTTATGTTACAATATATATATATATATATTTTTTTTTGACTTTATTGATATTTTGTGTAATTGAAAATGAGAACATATATAAATAAACATTATAGTTTAAAGTTACTACACAAAATAAAAGTCGTATCACATTAATAACAGAAATAAAATAAACAACTGTAAAACATATCACGAAAAAAACACAACAAAAAGGACAAATAAAATAGTCAAAAAAATAAATATCATAATTTTCTGTAAAAACGTAAAAGCATTTTGAGGTATTTCGTTGCATTCACATAGCAGGATGGGTAGAACTTCACCAGCTCTCCAGCAAGCTTCCACCGCTCTCCCGACGTCCATGGAATCTTGATGCTGAGGGCCGAATACCGAACTGCCCCAGATATTAAGATCCTCCTCAGATCTTCTTCCCTGATGAGGTCCCCCGAGGCTAAGTGCTCGGCCAGTAGGCTTTTACAGCTGGAGAGAGATAATTCCATAGCTCTCGTCTTGACAGAAGCTTTGCGAAGATTTGAAGAAGAAAGACCGAAGAGAAGTATAGGAGCAATATGTGCGTCTTTTATAAGATTTAAATTGATTTTTATATAATCTCTTAAAATTTTGAGGAAGGGACAACCATAAAAAGCATGAATAATTGAATTAAAAATCTTTCCGCAATCCTTACACGGAGTATAAAAGACAGAGATCTAGAGGATATTTGGAATTGTGCCGTAAATTGCTTTCCGGAAACAATTTTAGAAGTAGAGGATAAGATTCTTGTCTTCCAACACTCAGATAAATTTAATTCTTTCAAGTAGAGATCTGCGATTTTGTCCGCTTCCTCACATGCATTGGACTCAAAGTTCATCCTCACGTGCCATGGGACAGGGACAAGATGATTTTTTGCCGCTCTTTTCAATTGAAAGATAAACTTTCCGCAGTTGAAAATTGACTCTTTATATATATCATGTAGAGAGAACTGGTCTGAAGATATAGCGAACTGTTCCAGTTTTTGTGGGGCATCCAAATTCTTAAAAAAATATTTTTTATTACTATTTAACCGAATGATGTCAATAATTGAGGATTGACAATATTTTTTTCAATGCTTTAAAAAAATTTAGTACCACTTGAATTCTTTTTATTAGTTGGATTTCAGAATTGCCTCTATATATAGCGTAACATCATCAGCATACATGTCCAAGATCAATTTCGTCGACCCCACGCTGACTCCAAAACCCCTGTATTTTTTGCAATTGTATTACTGAGATCCCACAGTCCAGCCGCAAAAAGAAGTGGAGCTGAAGGACAGCCTGACGACAGCTTCTTTTTAAAATAATGCTATCACTTTCTAGGTTCCCCATAGTAATAGTGGAGGTGCCATTGAATAACAAGGATCTTATGGGGTTGAAAAACTTTTTGGGAAGTAGTTTTTGACCGCTCGCATGATGTGACCATTGTAGAATGGTTGTCGAATGCTTTTTTTGAAGTCAACAGCTACTAAAGCCCCAAAAGTCCATTGGCATTGACAGCTTCGATGGCACATTGAATGTTTCTTGAAATGTCAGAGATTTTCCTGTCCTTTAAAAAGCCTTTTTGGTTTAGTCCAAGTTTGCTATTCAAAATGGGTTCTATTCGCGTGCAATTACTCCCGATAAAATTCTGTAATTTTCGTTAAGGATAGTAATAGGCCTCCAATTGTTCATGTCAGAAAGCGAGCCTTTTTGGGGATTAAAACTATTCGCCTTTTTGTTATGTCCTTTGGAGACTACCTTTCTTTTCCATACCTGTCCTAGATGTAGAAGGTAAGGTACCACTTCTTTGATGCAGTGGGAGTAAACTCTGCTCCAATCCCGTCAGGTCCCCTTGGCTTTGTCGTCATTATATTTTTTTTAATATGATGATAAATATTTTTTCAGTAAAAATTGAGGGACTCTTTTTCGGAACGAGGGAAATTGGACCTTTCAACTCCTAAGATGCTCTGGATTTTTACAAAAATAAACACAACGAGTACTTTGTTTTGATAATGCATGTTATTGTTGTTTAATATACTCATAATAAAGTTGCTTTCACTTCAGGGAATATAACTATGAACTCAGAGCATACCTCTGCTTGTAAAAAGCCGTATATACTTATTTGAGTCAACACTTTATTATTTACTAATGTTTGAAAGATGTTGCTTCAATATTTTGTAAATATCTCACTTAAACTGTTAGGATATATGTAAAAACATACTACTTAAAATATATTTTACCGGCGGATGTTACTCGGTCTTGTCTGGAATTTTACGTGAATGTCCCATTCGACCTACTATTTCCTTGGCATACTAAATATCAATGATATATATAATGTTCATTTTGAGGTATTTTCCATAAAAAAATAACTATTTCAAAACTTCAATTTCTCCTTAAATTTTGGATGTAGATAAAAATAAAAACTGATTTAGAATCCTTGTAATCATACTTAATTTTGCGGCAAATTGTTTGAAAATAGCATTGAAATTAAGGACAATACAGGCGATCGAATGGCGAAAAAAAATACTACATAAGTTTACTAAATAACTTTGGGCCCGTTGAGCGGATACTTCCCATTATTCGATTTTGTTCAAACTTTCAAAAGATGATCTCTATGCACTAAAGTAAAATCCGACCGAAATAAGACTTATATATATATATATATATATATATATATATATATATATATATATATATATATATATATATATCATGATATACTATACTTTAGAGCTTCATTAATAATTATAACAACCTAGTCAGCAAATTATGGATTCCTTTAATAAAGTTAACAATGAAAAAAACACCTTGGAAAGCCCTTAAGCTAGACAATACCACATAAGTGTTAATACAGTGCTTTCATGCACAAGATGTCTGAGGCTTAAAAAATTATTTGCACTTCATCTTTCTTTTAATGCAATGAAGCAAATAAAAATATATGTACTTACAAGCTCTTAGAAGACTTGTTACCATCCGGTAGAAACACACTTGAAGTAGCATCTACTTATAAAAAATTATAATTTAATCTACTTTTTGGCTCCTTATAAAGGAGTGAGAAAACTTTTCCAGATGTACTTAAATGCTGTTTCTAAGTAGATTAACGTCAAATATTTAGAGAAAACTATAAAAAAAACGAACATAAAAATCCAAACACATTTTTTACCCGTTATGCTACCTTAAAAAATAAATGGATATTTGAGCTTTCTAATGGCTAGATTACAACATGGCGTGAATGACAAACTGACTTAGAGTGTTTTTTCTCAATGAGGGAGGATCTTTAAAGCTTCAAAAAATATATTTTTAAACTATAAACCTACTTCATTTTTAAGAGAAAATAATACTTTTGAATTATATTAGCTGTTTATATTTAAATAGAATGTATATTTACTGTTTTGGAAAGCTGTATGACTGAGCATTGGCCATGACAGGTGTGCATAGGGCTGTCCATGTTTATCTACAACGAACACATTTTCTGGAGGATTTGCAAAGGTTTTAAAAAACAAAAATGTTTACATTTAGAAACAAAAAAAATTGCCTCTTATATACTCTTATATACTTGGCTGTAATAAAGGTAAATTCATATGAACGTAATAGTACGTTGAATATCAATTGCAATACATTGCAATTGCTTCATTGGTACTTTTCAAGTCACTGTAATAAAAACGATTTATTGTTAAAGTATATATATATACATATTGATATATGTCGCAGACGAGATGGAAATCCAGTAGAGTCGTTGACTCTCTGGTGGATATCACGACCGTATCCTCTCCTAGGAGTGACTACGATTGTGATCTATATCAGAAGAATCAACGACTGTGCTAAAAGATATTAGGAGCGTTATCCCTTATGGGAGGGATGACGACTTAAATATGGAGATGGACTTACCACGTTATTTAGACTACTATTATTATCATGTCCCATTTCTTCTCGAATGATTTTCAACTATAATTATTATATAGGTATAGTGATATAGATACAATGTTAGTAAAACATTCCGTTGCTTCCTTGAACACAAAAATAAAATCATTTCCACCAAAAACATAGAATAGAAATTGCAAATGGAATAAATAGTATCGCAAAATATTATATCCTTCTTTAAGTTGTTATCTCTCCTAGAAGAGATGAGGATCGTAATCTCTACCAGGAGAGTCAACGGTTCTACTGGATCTTTGCTGCGACAACCATATTTGTACTATTACACTGTCAAAGAAATACATTTTATAGCTATAAAATGTAGCCTAAACACACCGTTTGTCTTGTGGGAAATACAGATGAATTAGGGAAGGTCTCATAATTTGCCCATCTGACCTGTCTTGCTTCAAATACATCATTGTAATCGTCTGCCTCTGTGACCTTTATCTCTCTTGCTTCATTGGAAGGAAAAGAGCAGGAGTAAGGAAAGGAAAGCAGCTGATATTCTGAAATACGTCCTTCTTTTACTGTTGTCTGTCAAGTCAAAGAAGAAAAAACCATCCTTATTTAGCATTATTAAATGATCCATTTATGGTAAGGGAATAGGAAAGGGTGATATTTTGTAAACGTGATGGTTTGAAAGAATGGGAATGGGAGATATATGCAAGGCATTTGGCATTATACACTTCAATACATAAAGGAATTAACATCAATTCAGAGAGAAAACATTTATCCTTTTAAGAACCACACTCTTCTCTTTAGGCCATGATTCATTTGTCATTTACAAATCCTTTGAGTGGACTCCTTTAATATCACATATGATTAATAAGGAAATACAACAACTGGCCATCCTTAAATAATATTCATTTTGTTTCATCATATCTGCCGATAAATGAGTTAATATTTTGATTACTAGATTAAGCAAAAGAAAGAAAACCAAGTGACAAATTATAAATAATATATATATATATATTAATGTGTTTTTAGAGAACGTTCTTTCCCTATTTATGTTATAAAAGCGAAATTGTTTTTAAAGTGACCTTATCTCTCTGTCTCTCTCTATCCAGGCGGAATGGGCGGGAATGACAACAATCAAAATGGCCGCGGGGGTTTCTCCTACGTCAATATGCAGGAGGTCATTATGGTCCTGGGCTCAGATTCCGGTCACCTCACTGGAGGCTACATCTCCCAGAGCAAGAGGAACCCCAAGGGATTTCGAACCTGGAAGCACTGGGAGTTGGAAGGGCGCAAATCATACCCAGCATTGATCACAACCCCTGCAACTGCACGGACGCCTCAGCTGCCTGCATCTCACTAGACGAGGAAATGGTCCAAATGAAATGTGTTTGTGAAAACGGGATATTCCTGAGTCACATACATCCCAAATGCTCAACAGGTAAATATTAATAAAGGCAATGCTTACAAATTTTATATAAGTTTTTTAACTATTTCAATCTAATTATGAAGTATAATACTAATTTAAATGAGTTCATGAATTGAATTTTAACCAACTTTAAGATTATTTTACCCTTTAAGCTATGATCCTGTGATTTTTTTCTGAAAAATGTAAAAATTATATTCATAAGGTATTTTTCCAAACAGATTCAGAAGCCTCCAAAACATGGTTTTAAACGCATCGCCTGTCGCTTAAAATCGTTGTCCACACATTTTTTCTTGATATGAGGGGAAAAAAGTTGGGATGCCTCATCAATTTGAGGGTTTTGCAGGTCAAAAAGGCGCGGGTTAGAGCCAATGTTGGATTGGGTTCGGTCTACGAAGGCTCAGAGAGAGTAGATTGTTGTTTTGTTTCGGGCTTATACGCATAAATATATTATTCGTCATCGATCACGATCTTACAAAGTAAGTCTTTTGAAGCATCGTGAGCATATTTATCAACACATTTTCAAGAAAATTGACATAAAAAACTACTGACAAAAGTCAAATTGTGTGGGATCCATGGAGAACAAACATTTTAACGCAAGCGTTGATAAAATATCGAATGAATGCTGGCGGGGAAAATACCTAGGGATGCCTTTATCTCACGGTATGTCATTTGTCGATCTTCACACATGACATCAAGGTTCTCTGGCACAATGGTAGCTTTTGGCAACCTTAACGGGATTTTTCTTTGAGCAAAAGTCTATCAAGAAAAGAGATACGAGACAAGAAAATAATTTTGTTGACTTCATCAGCCTTTTATCCTTTGCCTTCTGGGTCAAGATCTGGCCCACCTGCATCTTATAGCTCCTGCACCTTAAATCCTCAGATACACAGTCCCTTATTGTTTTCTCGTGGCAGCCCAGATCCCTCGACATGGCCCTCATGGACCTGGTAGGGTCATCTTCAACCAACTTCATCACCTTGTCGACGAAGTCAGTGTCCTTGACCTTCCTGGCGGCGCTCTCCTTTTTGTATACCCTCTTATGGTGACGTTATGTCACAGATGTCCTCTAACTTCTTACGGATACGCTGAACAGTCCGTAAATTAACTCCTAAGGTTGAAGGAATCGTTGAATTGGAGATTTCACCTCCATTATTAACCAATGCTATGACTACGGCGGACCTAAAAAGCTCCTCGTTCCACTTAAAACCCTTTATCTCCTCGTAGGATGACGCCATATGTTAACTAAACTACGTATCGAAAGCAGACAAGCCTAGCTTTCATATTTGGCGCGCAACTTTTCATTGATAATGTCGTCATCAAGTTATTAAGTTTTAAATTAGGCAATAATTTTATCCTTGCACCTTGTATATGTATATATATATTATAGAGAGAGAGAGAGAGAGAGAGAGAAAGAGAGAGATAGATATATCTGGAGAGATATAGAGAAAGAGAGTGAAGAATAAACCTTTTATAGTTCACAAGTCAATTTAACATATATATATATATATATATATATAAAGTATGTATTTTCTATAAACCATGCCCTGGATTGGTGTCTCTTTTCGTAAATAAAAAGTACTTTGTGTAAAGTTTAGCTAAATGCGCACTCAATATAAATAAATTGCTGGAACTAATTGAAAGAAACTCTGGGTTGTTACTCAGACTTTTTTGTTTATCGCCCTCTCATCAAATAGAAAGTCTTTTTTAACTTTTGGCCCCTTTTTCCATGCCTATAAGACCATTAACTAACGAAATTAAATAATGTAAGAAACTTGTACTTTAACAAAAAAAGTATGTTTCTTTGTTTTCGTGGACTCTAAATCCCGTTAAAGTATATTGCAAAGGATAACAACTGAAACCTTTTCGGAAGCGTGAGTAGTTGGATCAAAATAAGAAGGACAAAAGAATTGATATTGTTAAATAAAGCCATTTTCTATTATGAATGCATTTCAATGATTCAATAATAATCGTAATAGTAATATATTTTTCACTTTGGTCTAATGGCAATGTAATATTATTATGTGTAATAACCACATATAATTTCATTTACATATATGTGTTTACGTACAGAAAACTAATAATCCCATAATAACTCAACTTTAAATTTAAATAACTAAAAATATATTTAATATTCTAAAAAACAATTTTGAAAGTTTCTAAGAATATTTTTCGCATTGCTAGTATAGATTATATATATTTTTTAATAGTGGAGCCCAATTGTTTGGGTTAGAACAATAGGAGGTCTTTCATGGCTCTGGATGATTATTATTGCTTCTCGATACGTTTTGAGGGCTTTCCTACAAGACCGAAGAAGAATCTGACGAAGTTTCTGGCTCCCTTCCACAAAAGTAGCATTTCTTTTCTTCTACACTTCCTTTGTGGTTATCAATTAGAAGTGTGTGTCGCTGAGAACACTTAAGTATTTCTTGCAAAAGTAAAAAAGAGAGGATTTAAAGACCTTTAGGTACTTTTTGATGTCTCGGCTTATCCCTTCTCGAAGAAGTAATTTACTTAGGACGAAAGAGTAGCCTACGCTACCATATTATTAAAACTGATCGTTATTTGATTAAAACAAATATCTACAATCATTATTTAAGGTCTACGGAAAGTTCATTTCAAGTGTCCAAATAATAATTAATAAAGAGAACAAAGCTAAATAATAGGCCAATATATATATATAGGATATTCCAACCTTAAAATAGCTTTGGAATATGAAAACATCAATATTTCTAGTGATTTCATTGCAAGCGATTTTTCATATCAAAATCAGTTCCTTAAAAAACATCATAGGGTTAAAGACCCATTTTTTAAACATGCTGATCTGGTTGAAAAAGTGTATCAGGGTTGGCATGCAACCTTGAAAGAGCACATTGTTTTGGTTTGCAAGACTTGCTTTACACATCATCTCATTCGACGACAAAATATGCAGAAGGAATAAAATATGTCCTTGAGAAAGTAAAAAAAAGGCTTGAATCCATTGGAAATGAATATTGATGTTGATGGATTATTGAAATTAACTAATGGATGCTAGTATTT
>CP045904.1:15214180-15232478 GCA_013387185.1 Caligus rogercresseyi
TATCTTCTCAACACTCGGAAAGTCAAAGCGGATCTAAAGGAGAGCAGATAGGACAATACGTGGTGTCCCAAGGAGGGTACTTTTACCCATTATTAGAACATGACCATGAATACCCTTCTGACCAAAATAAAAACAGGAACCATCAAGACAGTAGGCTACGCGGATGATATCATTTATTAGCAAACGAAAATCCATCTGCTATCCTTATGAATATCATGCAATCAGCAATAAATATAGTTCAGATGGGAAGAACGAATGGCTTAACCTTTAATGCTACTAAAAATCTAATGCAATTGTTTCTCAAAAGCCTACAAGTGAGATCAAACATTCCACGATTAAAAATAGATGGAAAAGAAATGGTGTTCTCAAACAAATGAGGTATGGGGTATTTTATTGCGACCAAGGACTTACTTGGACGGGCACTGAAAGAAAAAGCTGCCGAATGTAGTCGACTATGAATATGGCTATGGCAGTCATAGGACAGAAATGGGGTTTAACGTCTGACAAAGTTATGGCTATATGAAGCAAGGTCAGACCAATTATAGCCTAGGATGCTTAATATGGGGGCATTCCATTAATAACAAGAAAGGTACTAAAAGAATATTTAAATTCCATACAAAGAAGAGCACTGTTATCAATGTGCCACACACTAAGATCAACTCCAACAGCCGGAATGGAATATGGTTCTTGACATACTTCCCCTTGACCTTTCATACAAGGACAAGCAACAAAATCACGATGGAGAACTAGGCATTCTTAAAAGATACCTGGGATGGTATTGACAACCTTCCAAAACGCCGCGGTCACCACTTCTCCTGCGATAAAATATTTAAGGAAGCGAAAATTAATCAACAGAGTGACTATATAAAAGGAAACCTTATTAGGATGGACAATTCTCCAATTGAAAATCCTGATATGATAATTTACACTGATGGATCAAATATGAAAAGTGTAATACAGGTGCTGGATGGGCAATCACTATTGGTGATCTCTCCATCCATCACTCAATGGTATCTTTGAATAGAGAAGCATCAGTATTTTAAGTTGAGGTTTTTGCCATCAAGCAAGCAATCAAAGATCTCAGAAAATTGGAAAAAACATGGAAAAAAGTTTTAATTCGATCTGATTCCCAATCTGCAATCGCTGCTTTTCTCAATCCACTTACCTCAAATGCTGAAGTCAGGGAGTGTAAAGAAATCATATGCAGAGGAAAGAACGAAGAAAACATATATATTGAATGGTGCAGAGGACACAATGACATCACAGGAAATGAATTTGCTGACTACCTTGCAAAAAGTGGTGCAAAAAGCAACAACCGAAAATTTGTTGGTGTGCCCCCAAGTTATGTCAAGAAAACAATAAATGATTATTTTTATAAACAATTGTGTGATCGATATAAAGATAGTCTTCAAATAAACACACTCATCTTATGTTAAAAACACCAAGATCAAAGGTTGTCAAACTTCACCGTGAAGGCCTGAAACAACTTACTCCAGCCTACACAGGACATGGACCATTTCTCTCCACATAAGTAAATGGAAAAACACAAGTGCAACCCGTGATCTTTGCAAGGAAGAGCCACAGACTGCGGACCACCTGATTAACAGATGTCCTGCTCTGTCCCTCGAACGGCATGAAGTATCTCAAGAAGAAGACGTGGATATCCAAATTCTAAAAAAAATTAATTAAATGAAAAAATATCATTGTAAATAATTTCAGTATTTAACAAGGAATTCCTTTTGCTGTTGTAACACAGATACCCATTGTGTGGTTGTATTCTTTACCTTAGTGTCTTTTGTTTGTATGTACTATTGTAATTGGCAATAAATTTCTAACTAATTAACTAATATATATGAATACATGTATTTCATATCATCTTAGTAACAAAACATGCTTCCAATAGGGGTTGCGACATATTGTTTTAAAGATCCGTTATAATAGTTTATATGAATATTGAGAAGGTTTTTTGACGTTTTTTAACAGCCTTTTTAGTGCATTTTCGGTCCTGTCATATTTCGATCCATACAACCTTAATTGTTGTTATAAATAAAGATCTCTGTACAATTTACTTTTTTAAAGAAGACATTAAAAAGTCTACCTCTCTATCTATTATTATGAAGTACTTATTTTCTAGATACTAATTTCTAGATAATCCATCATACTTACAAAAATATCGTTCTATCAACGTTATTTATATCCCTTCTATATTCAAAAGTGCCTTCAATGTTGTGATAAAGCTATAGCAAGGGTGCCCTACTGCACCTCTGCTTTTTGTGACAGGCCTAAAAGATCTTAGTGAGGGTATAATCAACAGATATAAAGGTTTTGACATTGATTTTGGCTCCGATAGACATATTATTGACGTGTACGCAGATGAACACTACACTTTTCTTGGAAGCGAATTCAGAATCACAACTTTAAAACGCATAGACATTGTGATCAAATATCTTCTAAAATATAGTAAGAGATCAGGTCTCCGCTAAATAATAAAAAGTCTGTTATCATTCCGATGGGAATTGGAGGCCATTCAATGGTCAAAGGGTAGCTGACTTATGTGTAAAAGACACCGTTGAAATTTGGGTATAACTTGGAGTCGAAATGGTCCTACAAGTCACAATTGGACTTCGTTACAAACCGTGTGATCAAACAAATTTCTCTTTGAAGAAAATTCAACATCAAAAGATGAATTGATTTGTACAACTTCCTTGTTATCCCTGCAGTCCTCTACAGTTCCATCGCAGTTCCCTGGATTGCTGAAAAGGCTGTCATAGAAGAAGACAAATGGCTAAGCTTAATATTCCACAGAGCGTATTTACCAGCTCCAAAGCGTCCCTAACATGCCGTTTGGGACGCTTTAGACTCTAGGAGGAGGATTGTCTTCATTACAGAATATAATCCCAAAGATTTACTCAAGGTCTTAACGGATCTCTCACAAAACCCAGAGGTTGAATGGAGGGCTCATATCTCTAACAGCCCGGTCTATACATGTTTAATGTTGGGAATAGACTTCTCTAACGACCTGATTCAACAGTTTTCTCCATCTTTAGGAGTAGTACACAGTTTGATTTGGCGGGGTAGTCCTAGATTTCAATGTTCGACAACAATCGACATTATACGCCAGAACTATAAAAAGAAGTTATTTTCCAAGACGTGGAGCTCGCAAAAAGATTGGAACAATATTATTATCGTCTGGCACCCTCACTATACATGACCTATCTTCGGAGTTAGGTGTGGAAGATTCTTGTTTCCTCTTAAGCGATCGGCAGACAAACACTTTGTTCCTGTCTCATGGCACCTCAGAATGAACTTTGGCAATAACACAAAAATTGAGGCAGAAAAAATTGCTGACTTCTATTTAAAAGACTTGGAACTGCTTCATCGTGGAAAAAGATAATTTTATCTTCTACCTCCAAAATAGTTCACGGTAAACGCTTTACTGCCCAATTTCAAATTTCTACCAGATGTGTGTTCTGATGCTCTACGTATTTTAAGAGACTTTGTTCTTCTAAATGTTCCTGGAATAACTAGAAAACTGATCGCTCCCAAAATTCTCTTCGATTAAATTATAATCTGCGGACAGCATCTCAAAAACATTGAGTTTGCACTTTCAAGTTGCAAAAGCTATGTCGCAGAGCGTTTATCTTCGGGGGATCCTATTCAAGAGGGAGACCTAAAATCCATTGTCCTATCAGCAGCAGCTCGGTACATGGCGCTCTCCATCAAGATTCCAGAGGATTCAAGCTGGAGATTCGCGAGTGACATCGTTCGGTATTTCCCCTCCTGTTCCGAGAGGACCTCTCATCATCTAAAAATTTTACTGCGATTTTACAAAGACAGTCTAGTTTTGAATTAAATGAAACCTATTTTTTCCTTATCATGTTATTGTTATTTTAATATCCAATTAATTTGAACTTTGTTTCATGAAGTGATTGTACTTTATGTGAGCGTTTAATGTTTTGTATTGACTTTATTTAGTGTAAAAAAATTTACTATACGTGTATATATATTGTATATATGCATTTACACTAAATTTCAATAAAGTCTGAAAAGGATGAAAAAAAGTAAGAGAGTAAATAATATTTGGAGACTTATTAGAAAGACTGGTTTATATGTGTATATGTATATGTGTATATATATACCTTTATTTAGTTTTTAAACATTAGTGTGCAAAACCATTTCCTTGAGTTTAATTTTCCCCTAGTGAAATTTTAGTCAAGAAAAGCTGTCGCAATTATATTATAGTGTATCGTTTTTTTTATAATTGAGTTGATAGGTCTTTAAGGGGCATTAATTTTTAACTACAATGTTAATTTATGTTTTTCATAATACAATTTGTCCTTTGAACGTTTATAAATAATTTATATATAACTTTGTATATAATTTATGAAATTAATAAAGACCTTGCTTTTAAGAGGAAAAAAGCCAACATCTGTATTTTGATGTTTTATATTACCTAACACAAGAAATTATTTGTAAAATGTGACCAAAATTTGATATTGCATAAGTATGTAATTTTATATAGGTTTTGTTCTACAAAGACTATTGATCTTTTCCTCCTCTGAATTTGACAAAATGAATAAAAAGTTTTTTTTACCATACAATATATAGTTTGACATACTTTATACATAGCTCTCGACACTAAAAGGTTAATGGAATTGATATGAAAACCGGAAAAAATATATAGACTGATAGATTTGTATTTTATTCTAGTAATTGGCATATTAAAATCTAAATATATATAATTTTTTATTCTAAACAAAATATTTTGTATCGCCCATTGTTTTTAAAATGAACCACTAAGCAAATATACAGACAAATATACGAATCTATATAAAATAAAGCCTTTTCCATCCCTTTAACCTAGTTTATAATTAATACATCAGACATACATATATCTATGAATAACCAATAAGGTCTATAGATGAAATAATATCAACTATTTATTATTCAGAGGCCCATCCTTTGAGGGCATGAAGAATAATATTATAAATATTAATTTAATAAAAATTGAGGACCAGTGACGTCAGAGTTAAAGGAGGATCGTCTTATGACGTCAGCATTGGAGATGCATCAGTTTGTGTACTTTCTCAAAGTTATTTTGAAAAGTTGCATGAAATGTTTGAGGAAAAGAATGAACACAATTAACCATTCAATTTAGCAATCAAAGAATGTTGGGAAATGCATGAAGGGCTTTATAGGCTGCTATGTTTTGAATGCATATAACGTCTATGGGGAAGGCATCCATCAATTTAAAATTATAATTCCTTTATATTTTGGTTGTCTTTCATAAGAGTCAATAGACTGTAATGCATAAGATATTATTATTATTATCCGTTCTCTATGCATCCATCATATGTGTCCATCATTTCTATGTGGGTTTTCCCGCTATTTTTAAAAAGCGAAGGTAAATTATCTGCAAAAGCCAGAATTTCAGGTATACATTATTTATGATTTTATTCACTTAAATGTGCAGAATGCTGATATTTTTCTAACTATAATATATGTAAATATACGAGAAATATATTAACCCTTAGATGCATAAGTGGCTCAAAAATGACCCGGTGAGGTTGTTTTCTTGAATATCTTCGTAATGAAAATTGTTATTATTTCATATTCCAGGTATTCCTCAAAAAACATGTTTTTGATATAACGCCATTTACATTTTTAACTTACCTTTTATACATTTTAAGAAATTGTAGTTTTTGTATTACAGGTAGTTTGAATGAACGCATACAGTGATGAGACAAGACACATTTTTCTATTGCTGTTCTGGGTAATTTTCTTTTTTTATGTCAAAAAGTGAAAAATAAAGATATTTCAAACATGAAATCATTCTTGTGTGTCCTAAATATAATACTAAATATTATACAAGTGATTATTCTTAACCAAAATGACAAAAATGGCATAAAAACACATTGATTCTAACATGGGTCATTTTTGACCCACTTATGGAAGAGTGTAGGGTCCAGTCACTCATGCATCTAAGGGTTAAAATGAAGTATGGTCATTTCTAACAAAATACGAAAGCTTTTGTTATTCTTTGAAAGATGTTATACATTTTGTATCAACTTTTCGATTAGGTCCCTAGAAAATGACCTTTTGAACAATTAGTCTTCCTTCAAAAATAAATCCAGCTACATTATTGTCCTTAGCTTTTATGTCATAAGCAATTACAGATAAGGAAAAGAGGGACAAAAAATATTGTTTTCTTTATATGTCAGATAAAAGCTGGTTGATATGCTACCAACAACAACAATAATTGTTCATCAACTACGCCTAAATAAATTGTTCAATCTCTTGGGGAGCTAATTGGGCATTTACTGAAGCTTTTGTCATAACTCAAAGGGTTGTTATGAAAAGCTTCTTTTATGGTGTGTTTATTGTGATTAATTTAGTCAGTTGTTTATAAGAGGTACATTTCGAGGTAATATCTATGTGGCCATTGCTTATGAAGTAAGAATAACAAAGACATAAAAAGGCGTTTTTCTCTTCTTCTCTTTTTTCCTCAAGCAAAATTTTAAGAAAATGCATCACATAAGTACACAAACAAAGGTTTACTTATATAGAGATACCTAATGAAAATGATGTATGTTTATTATTCTGATGGTGAAACTTTAGTTGTTTAGAGAAAATAGCATAAATATGTTATATATAATATATATATTCGTATAATATTAATTAAAACCATATGTCAATAAAACATAAATCCCCAATCAAACAAATACAATTTTTAAAACACATCAAAAACACTATTTAGGACCGAAGAAAATTGAAGAAAAATAGCAAGATAAATGTATAATAGGAAATAATAAAAAACTAGCATAAAGTTAACTAGAGTTTTGAAAATAATTTAGTAAATGTTATAAAACTTTCAAGTGTTTGACAGAACAGGATGGATAAAATCGAACTAATTGATCTATATAATTAATGTGTCAATATTTAATTGAGAATCTTTACTAAAAGAGCCGATAATATGTACTAGTTGCAAAAATGACTCCCATATCCTTCTTAAAACAAATTATTTCATGCTAGCCATTGTGCATATAGCTCCTACAACACGAAAGATATACTTTCATAGCACGCTTTTTGATACACTTCGAGACTTGAATTACATTGGAAGATAAGAATGAAAGGAATAATCATTTTTGAACCCCCTTTGATAACTAAACGCCTTCAAGACGCTCAGAGCAGGACAGTTTGCAAAAGCAGGAAATTTCATATTTTTTTCTCAGTTCAATCATTTTTATTGTTGTTAATTATTTTCTTCATTATCAAAAAACTTTTTCTGATGGTAACTCATTTTTTTTATTACTTTTTTTACGTGATCACTCAATTTGAAGATTCCTTTATCCTCAGATGAATTTAAACTTAAAATCATTTTTCACTTTTGGGCCTATTGAGCTTCTTGTTTCATTCATGATATATAGAAAAGGGAGCGTCAAAGCTCAGTGTATTATGGCGTGTTCAACTCTCAATGTTAGGGGCGTAGGGAAAGGTTGATTTTGATCAACCTCATCGAAAAGATCCGCAAGACGCCATTGTCCTTATTTATATCCAGTCGGATGCAATTCTATCCAATCAAACGGGCAAATAAATAATACATAATAATTCATAAAATTGATAGATAATATTATAGGAATCTATTCGTATAATTCTTCAATGACATGGATCCAAGTCAATGAGAAGAGATGATTTGTGTTCTAAATGCATAAGGATAGGAAAAGGATACAATTTAAAATTATGTAAGACTTTCATATATCGAATATTGGGAATATATACGACTTCATAATCAATACGCTTTAAAATGGGGTCCAAATCAAAGACTAACTATAAATTTAATTTCACAAAAACTCATCAATTTGTTATTAAATATTATAGTCCATCATCTAAACATGTTCTCTTTATTTTTCAGACTCTCAATTCCAACGAAAACATGAGAACATGCTCCGTCGCAAAATCCTCAGCGGGCCGGATTCCCAGCTGAATCGCCTTCGAACATGAACGGCAATGGTGGAGGGATCATGCTCACGGAATACAATCCAAACTACGAGTTTGGAGGTGGATCCTGTAGCCTTCAAGACCTCAAAGAAATCCCGAGAGAGAATCTCCGATTAGTCAAGTAAAATATATACTGTAATATATTGGTAGTTAGGTAGAAAAACTAAATTAAAAGGTTCAAGGTAGTGAACATTTTTTGCTTGGTTTTACGTATTATGCATAACGTAAATCCAAATTTTTTGTTAGGCATTTTATCCAATCCAATCAGATGAAAATAAAATAAATATGTCGCATAATAATATTATGATATATATATTTATATATATGGATGTATAATATATATTAGGAAAGGACCGGGACACTTTTTTCGCCGGGGCCTGGGCCAGGCCGAGACTTTAATATATTCGTTCCTTAATCATTCTAAAAGTGATGACGTTTTTTTAAATTAAAAAAAAAAAAAAAAAAAGCGATGATGTATTTTGTAGGAAAATAATTTTTTTATGTTAAAAATCATTTTCCGAATGACGAACGAACGAATATATTTAAGTCCCGGTCCGGTGATTCTTAGACTCTGGACCGGGGTGTTCAAAAAAAATAGGCGGGACCTGGTCGTTTTCTGATAGATATATATATATAATATAATGTCAAAACAGAAAATTAATTATAGAGTACAATGTTTAAAAATATAATTTAAAAACAAGTTTCCTTTGAAATTTTGAATTTATTTTACTTTATTTCAATAATTTTCATTGTTGTCTTTAAACTTCATTCTGATATTTTTATTTGTGTAGAGCCTTGGGTCAGGGTGCCTTTGGAGAGGTCTATCAGGGCTCCTACAAGAACTCCAACGACTCCTGCGAAGTCGCAGTCAAGACTCTTCCCGAGCTCTCTTCAACGCAAGCAGAAATGGACTTTCTGATGGAGGCTCTCATCATGAGCAAGTTCAATCATCCTAACATTGTATACTTTATCGGCGTTTGCTTTGACAAACACCCCAGATACATCGTCCTCGAACTCTTAGCAGGGGGTGATCTCAAAACATTCCTCAGAGAGTCTCGACCGAAACCCGTAAGTTCAATGCTGGAAACAGATTATTTATTATAATATATTAATATTCATTATAACAAAAAGCTTCATTCCTTTGTTATTAATCCGCGGAAAATAAGAAATACTTATTTCAAACTAATTAATTTAAGGAATATACAGTTCCATTATCAGGGTTGTTGTGGGTAGCTCAACGGGTGCCCAACCATTTATCCACCCGGGTTGGGTTTTTATCTAATAAAAACGGGTGGTGGGTTTTTAGGGGGTGTAATTCAAATGCTTTTTCATTGTTTCCAACGGAAGATCGATTAGTATTATGGGTATTGAGTGTTTCTCTGGCGCCAAAAATAATCAATTTTATAATAATTATCAATCCAATTTTTGTAAAAGCTTTTATTTATTAGTAAAAAACAATTTAAAAATATGAGAGAAAATATTATTTTATATTCCTAACATACTCCAACTTTGATGTATCCACGTTTGGAAATTTTTTAAAGGCCTCATACTCTGACAATAATAGTTGTTATCCGAAATTCTTCTTTACTTGAACCTCTGTTCATCAGCCAATTTTCTACAATTCAGTTTTTGTACTTTATTCTTATAAAATCCCGAAATTGTCAGACCTTTTTTATGAATAAAAAAAGGTGAGTTAAAACTATTTAAATAAATATTCTCACATTTATGGTTATTATGAAAGTTTTTAGTCATTTTATATTAATTACACTTTAATCCTACACTTAAGGATCGATAGCATATGATCAATAAACTTCATACTTTAAAACAGGAAAGTAATTCAAAGCGGTGAAATCTCTGCTCTTGGACTGCCATGAAGCTTCAAATCCTACTTTTTGTCTAAACAGTAACTCATCAACAATCAAATACCTCATTTGCAGTGAACGTATGAAGAATCCAATGATCTATTTCCAACAATTAAGTAGTAGTCAAATGTATGTGAATTAATCCTCTCTGATCTTTGTGTAAAAAAAATATAATAATTGGCCCGCAAAAGAGAAGATACAAGCAGTTACTAGTTATATAGACTTTTTTATGTTTATTCAACAGGTTCAGAGCTTAAAAAACGTCCACAAATAGCATGTTAGTTAAATAATAAGAACGTTAGTAAATAAATTTATTTTATAGACCAATTTATACTAATTAAAGTCAGTCTTTTGACACTATAGCACTAAACTAAAAAGTTTATATATTTAATTAAGTGAAAATTAGTCAGAGTACTTTTATAAACAATATAACATTGATGAGAAAATCAATGTTAATGTATAGGCACTATCGAGCAATATATATAGTATATAAGGGATTGTGATAGCCGTGTGCGTTAAGGCGTGTTCAACTCTCAATGTTGGGGGCGCAGGTTCGAATCCCGAGAGGGGATGGTCATTATTGGTTTACCTCATTGTTAAGATCCTAAGTTCCGTACTAATTTTAATGTTATAATGCTATTATCATATCCTATCGATGCAATTCTATCGAACCATATAGGCAAAATATAATATATATATATATATATATATATATGTGCAGTGTGTGTGTGGTTTTTTTTTTTGCCTATATGTTTCAATAGAATTGCATCCGACTGGATATAAATAAGCATTATAGCATTTAATTAGTCACTCGAACTAGGATCTTATCAATGAGGTAGACCAAAAAAATGACCATCCCCTCTCGGGATTCAAACCTGCGACCCCAACATTGAGAGTTAAACACGCCTTAACACGCACAGCTATCTCATCCCTTACAGTTTGCTTTATCCATTAGAACAATATATACTCGCTTGAACCTCTTGGCCTCTAATAATTTCATTAAAACAACACATTAAAGAAAACACTTTAATTACTCAAATTAAATGAGTTTACGGTGTGTAATGGTTATGTAATTTATCATTTAAAGATTGTTTGTAAAGCAGTTTTCCAGAGAGTCCTTAAAAAGTTTGAGCAATTAATTATATACATATCACAGCCACTTGTGGTTCTTACCTTTGGGGTAGCAGCCTCTTTGTCAAATTAAATAGATCTTAATTAATGAGAAATTGTGTGCACAATAGAATTACAATTTAATAACAGGATTTATAGATTAAACTAAGTTTAATGAATGTTATTTTTGTTTCTATAGCTACAAGGGATCGACTGAGAGGAATAAGTTTGACTGTATTCGAGTCGGGGAAAGCAAACCAAATGGGGCAATTAAACATTTGTCATAGGAATTAAACTTAATCCGACGATTAGTCGAGCACAATATATAATGTTTTAAGAAAATTGTTAGAAAAACATTTGTTTGAGGCATTAAATAAAAGATACATTTAGTATATTATTTTTCAATAATTGAAAGCAATACTTATTATCTTCCTCTCAAATATAGGATCGTAGCTCTCCCCTAGTGAGAAGGACCTTTTAACGTGTGCCATGGACGTGGCCAAGGGCTGTGAATACCTAGAAGACAACCACTTTATCCACCGAGACATAGCAGCTCGAAATTGTCTCCTCACAACAAAGGGTCCATCCCGGGTCGTTAAAATCGCAGACTTTGGGATGGCACGAGACATCTATCGAGCAGACTATTATCGAAAAGGCGGGAAAACAATGCTTCCCGTCAAATGGATGCCTCCAGAGGCATTTTTAGATGGAATATTTACCTCAAAAACAGATATTTGGTAGGTATCTTAAAATAAAATGCTTTGTTATTATATAAAAACAGAGATCCTGATATAAAATCGCAGACTTTGGGATGGCACGAGACATCTATCGAGCAGACTATTATCGAAAAGGTGGGAAAACAATGCTCCCTGTCAAACGGATGCCTCCAGAGGCATTTTTAGATGGAATATTTATCTCAAAATAGATATTTGGTAGGTTTTTTAGATGAAATGATTTGTCATTATGTAAAAATAGAGATCCTGATATATGATAAGCTATATTTACTCATGATATTTGATCAATTAAAACTTTTAGAGACTACCACAACGTTAACACGTAAAGCATGCAAATATACTTAGGGCTAGATGTATCGACTTGATATATCTATGTTATTGAATATGCTCGCAATCAGAAAAAAAATATGTCTTGCTATGATTTATAATTTTTTTCAACATTCTTAACTATTGAAATATAGTTTTTTCTTATAAAAGAAAAGACTTTGGTAATTCAACTACTTTTCTTGCAAACTTACTTATAAAGATAACTTTTTCAGTGATGACTCAATTTTCTTTCTTTGTCTACGTCAATTTCGATTTAACAAAATAAATTTTCCTGAATGCGTGGAGTTACTATAATAAATTTATATGTATTATTGGAGAAGGAGTCCAAGAATTCGTAAATTCGGATTTGGATTAAACATGAAATTCTTATCATCTAATTAAATGTTCCCATCTCAACAAGTGAAGATATATCCCATTTCATATTTACAGCTGTTTTACTATTATTATCGCTCGTTCACCTATAACGTTTAAGAAAAAGTGTGATTTTCTTGTTCATACGTTGGATTGTCCGTTCCTAAAACTACAAAGTTTTTTCACACATTAAAACTTATTCAATTCCGCCGAAAGTTGATTTAAAAAAGTAAATCTACATTGTTTAGATTTTACCATTATCGTTGCGATATCAAGGGATAAAACAAAGACGATTGGGTTTTGGAATGTGATTAGAAGAAAGAAAAGGAGAGCAAATAATAATAACAGCAGTTGGCAATCAAAGTATTGCTTGACTTGATGAGTAAACATAGATTCCGGGAAAAGAATATCATCCTATAGAAGAGAAACGCTTTCTTCTCATTGGTATCTAACCATGACAATTAAAAAGTCCTTTGAATGAACTCCTTCTATATCATTTATGGTTAATTTTTTAATAAAGCATCTGCTCATATTAATAAAAATGTTTATTTTGTTTGCTCCTATCTGTCGGTAGATGAATCATCACTCTCATCATTGAATATAGAAAAAGAAGTACAACTTTTACCAATTTTTTTTTTAATGAAATAATGTATACCTATTTAAAAAAATCCTATCCTCAGTGATAACGCCCCGAGAGCAAAAGAGATAGTGATATGCAATTTCGTATGCTTGCAATTTATCAATGAGTAGTTAAAGAGGAAAACCTTATTGTCAAGATAATAATAAAAAAGTATTCCAACCAAGGTCTGTATAATAAGGTCTGGGCAATACAAAAACAAACATGTGACTGTGTGACTACTCAATGACGTCACCGGAGAACGAATATATATATATTTATCTATATCTATATATATATATATATATATATATATATATATATATATGCATAGGCGTAGGAGACAGGGGGGCAAGGGGGGCAACTGCCCCCCCCCCAAAAAAAAAATTCGGGTGAGGTCTCATATTCGGGCACTTAAGTTTAAGAAAAAAATATCAAATTATGAAAGCAACCGGATTTGGAATTATAACCAAATAAATATAATGTAATGAATAGTATGCAATTACTATAAAGGAAATATTAATCTACATAGCTTTCTTCATTCGATTATTTTTCCCCGATTTAACAGTTTAGTTAAAATTTGGGCAAATAGAATGCTTCCCCCCAACCTAACATCTCCCCTACGCCTATGTATATATTTATATATATTCGTTCTCCAGTGATGTCATTTAGAAGTTACACTGCTACATGTTTGTTTTGTATTGCCCAGACCTTATGATACAGACCTTGATTCCAACCAGGCCCACATAATAATAATAACATACTAATGATAAACGTTAGAAGAACCGGAATAATTAATAACTGGATCTTAACAGATTATAAAATCGGTTCAACTATTGGACATTTTAATGACTAAGAGGGGTCTCTGATGAAGTAATTTAGTTGTTTTGAGAATTGAAAAGGGAAAAAACTCTAATCTGATGTCAACTAATATTTTTTTCAAAGTAGTCCCTGCGAGTGACGTCATTGAGTATTACTTTTGTAATTTCTTCCTTTTTATATTCTATCTGACTGATATTTAGCCTGTTGGCAAGCGTACAACTAATTAATTCCTTTCCTTGATTAACTTGAATTATTATTATTGTATAACAAAAGGGGAATTAAGATGGATGGCATCAGCTGCTCACTCAGACAGCATTATTCAGTTATTAGATAGGTCGGTAATTAGGAGCCACAATAGACTAATGAGTGATCCATGCATTCAAAATCATATTCTCCTCCCTCACAGGTCCTTTGGGATTCTTTTGTGGGAAGTCATGTCCCTGGGATATATGCCCTATCCGGGTCGGGGAAACCAGGAAGTAATGCAGCTCGTGACGAACGGAGGACGACGTGAACCTCCAAACTACTGCCCTGGTCCCGTCTATGTTCTCATGTGCCAATGCTGGCATCCCATACCAGAGGAAAGACCCAATTTTAGAACTATTCTGGAGCGACTGGGATATTGTATGCAGGTAATCAAATAATAAACTAACTTGTTTATAGTTTCTCAAACTTTAGTTCTTTTAAACATATTTAAAGCATTTAAAGTAGGGATCATAGAAGTCGAAAAAGCTAAAAATACACAATAAAAAGCTTATATTACACATAATTAACATAACTTTACTATTTGTAAACCAGTTTCATATTAATCGTTTATATATACATTCAAGCTGAAAAGGCCTTACGAGGCGGATAAATAATAATAATCAATAGATCAGACCTTTAAAAAGTCTCAATTGAACTATTGGCTATGGATTATTATTTTTCGCAAACGCTATAAAAAGTTTACAGCTCGGCTGTTGATTTCTGCAGAGCTGTTTAAGTTATAATACATTGAAAGGACACTGTACTTATATAACTCCGATATTCATGCTTTTGTTGAGTGCAGGCAGTTCAAATTTTATGCAATTTTGAAACTAAATTTAGAGAATGGATGGTGAAAATGTGGAAAAATAATTAAGGCTTCAATTTTATTTGGGATGAAGGTCAGAGATTCCTCCAGATTGAAAGCAATTAGAATGCCCTTATTCTGCAATATATATATATATATATATATATATACATTACTTTTTATTTCAATATACATTTTTTCTTTTTCAGGACCCGAAGTCGTAATGGCTCCACTGCCCATGTTTCACCGCCCGCTCTCCTGGACAGTCGGGATACCTCATCAGCTCTGGTCGTCAGTTAGACACGAGTCTGGACTCCGGAGGCCCCCCCTTCAACCCTTCCTCATTCCCAACACGGAGCAGCACGGCTTCAACCACTTTGCTCAACAACAACACCTCAACCAAGCCTTCCAACTCCTCCACACCCGAGTCCCCCCAGGCGGACTACCTCGTCCCACTCGTATCTGCAAAGAGCAAGCGACTACAAGCTCGACCCCCCTCGGACGAGGAAGAAGAAGAGGAAGAAGAGGAGGTCCGAGAGACGAGCTTCACTATCATGGACTACACCTCTTCTCAGAGCAGCAGCTCAGAGACTGCTCTTGACCCGGGTGCTCTCCGGGCCAAACAACTACCTACAACACCAAAGTGCAAAGTACTCCAATGTTCAGCCTTCATCCTCCTCCGGACGATCCTCGCGAGGAAACACGGAGTCCATCTCCAATGAAATATCAGTTTGAAAAACGGAGGGAAAGAAAGCATCATCAGATTGATGAATCAACTCAAAATATATAAACACAAAAAGGAGTGCTTTGAAAACAGAAGGAACTATTTATAAAGCTTCTCATTGGTGAATCTGCTGCAGATACATACAAGCTGCTCAACAGAAAAGGAAAAAAGAGAGTAACAAGAAGAGTGATAAATCCAAATATGCCATATATTTCTTACAACAAAAAATATTATTAATCTCTTATAATCTGTGACAGGGAAGACATTCTTACATTCGATCAGAGTCAAGGATATATATTTCTTATATCAACTTACTTCATCAGACGATAGTATTTTGTTATGAAGACTGACATTTCAACTAAGAGCAAAAAACGACCTTATATGGTAAAAAGAGAAAAATATGCTAAGAATGATATTTTATCTCTCACAAAAAAAGATTCCTTTATACAAAAAGGAATGATTTCAGTTTTGATAAGGAGCAAAGTGATACGATATTTAATTCTTAACATACAATAAGATATTTATGATGAGAAAATAGCACTCAAACGCCATAGCAAGGATCACGTTGATAGTGATTAAAACAGTGAATAAAAGCTAAAGCTACAATATCTGCTTTGTCCGATAATTTAAAATAATATGTTATAATGTATATATCTAGATGAATTAAGAATGAGGGTTCTAATTTAATTTTTCAATCGGATCTCATCGACAAATATATATATATATATATATATAGATAGATAGATAGATATAAATTTAATTGATCTCGCTTTTTCCTTTCCCTTCCCTCAGTCGATATTTGTAAGTGAAACAAAATATGCCAATACTGGTGTTTATGGCTTCAAACAAAACAATTTGGAGTATAAACTTTTACATACCTAAAATTATATATATATACAGACTTGTTGGACGTTCGCAAAAAAATGTCATTCGTTTGTCAATCGCCTAAAGTTATCGTTCGTCGTTCATCGTCATGTTTTTGAATTGAACGGTTCATCGTTCGTTTGTCGTTCGTCATTCTGAAAAAACGACGTTTCTTGTTTTTCGCACCATTCTGCAAAAAAGTGATTGACGACGTTTTTTAGAATATAACTTTCTCCATAACAATGAAAAATCTTCTTTTGGCACCAAAAACGAACAACGAACAAAAAAAACAGCAACGAACAGTAAGGAATTTCTTGTCGTTTATCGTTCGACAACAAATGAACTATAAATCAACAAGTCCATATATATTATACATATGTATTATATATAACATATATATTTATATATATATATACATATATATATATATATATTATATATACTATATTATTCATTAAATAAGCCCCATAATCAAGGACTTGGAACTTTAGATGCTTAGATAACTAAAAGCACTCAGAGAGTGCCAACCTCCGCCGATCCCCACCAAATGAATCACTTGGTCTTTTGTCATTTCCAACCCTCTACGCACTGTCCCTTTAACTCTACATACTGCTCCTTTATGGTTACACTCTAGAGGAAATGGAAAGAAAAATAAAATGACGTCATCAAAGAGGAGAGCACACCACAGCGACATCTATTGGCAGAGTAGGCTAACTTGAAATATTATTAGTATTTAGCTCATTTTGCATCTTAAAGAAGCACTCAGAGATGCCAAAATTTAATCACTTGTTCCTTTTGGCATTTCCAACAACTCCACAAAGTTTCATTCGAATCTGTTCCGCAATTTTTGAGTTATCATGCTGACAAATAAACAAACAACCCAACGCCAGTGAAAACAATACCTCCTTCGGCGGAGGTAATTAAATTATTTCTTGTAATATGCCCAAAAGTAATTCTCATTCTTGTGTGCCCCTCAAGTTGATATTTAGAGTTATTTCTTCATTAAACGATATATCTTAACGACGAATAATAATGTTAAGGGGCATTAAAAGGGCAATAAGTGCCGCTATACAAATTTGCATGACACAGTTGATACTTCTCTATACTGATAATATAATAATAATAATAATAGATTAATAGTATATATAAATATAAACATAGTAATTGTTGTTACTTTTTGTGTTTTTATATGGCCCTGACTCCTCCTAGTGAGCTATGCTGATGGTCATTTTTGCATGCCATATACACATATAATTAATCAATAATAATCCAAGATTCATTAGGGAAAATTCATACTACAGTTAATTCAATTTGCGCCTTTTAGCGTAATGCTTCTTAGTCAAAGTTCTCACAAATTATTTGTTATGAGCGAGGTGAGATTAAGTTCAACTTTGAGGAAGAAGAAACGAAAAACAATGTATCATCAACCATCTGATATTATATGCTAGCGGCCACTTGTTAATAGCGGCCATGCTTATTTAAACGCAGAAAAAATACTTCGCTATTTATAAAATAGCGACCAACTTTTGGAGTTCCTTCACTGTGAAAATCGAACGCTTTACTGTATATAACCAAGTAGCCGCGGTCAGCAGAGAAAGAAGAAAGCGGTAATAGAACTCCTGTGATGGCATTCTACATATATAAATAGGCATTCAGTCGGAAAATAGAATACACGATAATAATTTGATTACAATCTCCTTAAAGTACACTCAAATTGAAATCATATTTATACCAAATCTATTAACATCTCTTTAAAACTTTTGTAGGTATTTGTATGAAATTTGATACTGAGAAGTAATGAATACCTTAAATGCCAGATAACCTGTCACCCATGGTTTA
>CP045904.1:15232578-15279536 GCA_013387185.1 Caligus rogercresseyi
GGTAAAAATAACACTGGCCAACAGCCAAAAAAAGGTCGGACTAATTTACCATAATTCATATAGAGTTTTATTCACTGATTCCAAATATGGTATTCATTTTTCAAAGTTAGTGATAAATTCAGAGCTAAATGGATTTCAATTTTTTTAGCATTTTTTAGATTCAGAGCCATTTTGGCATACAAGGACTGAAGTATAGAAAAATAAAAAGCAATGATTTGATAGAGCTTAGATCAAAGTACTCATTTCAATTTTTACTTCGTCTCTGGCACATTTAAACTTTAAAATATATGTCATTTTGTACGAAAAATGAAGGGTTTTTCTTAGAGACTCACTGATCCTCACTGTTCCTCACTCAAAGGTCTTACATGATTAAAAATTCATATGTATATGAAGAAAAAATATCAAGCTTTAATTTGATATGCTTAATGTTCTATAAAATGCCTTATTTTAATCAAAATTAGCAAATGAATATTTTTTAAATCCTCTCCATTTTGCCCTTTTTTAGAGAAATTCATAACTCACCCAGTGAGATAGAAACAGAGAGAAACTGACGTCACAATGTATGTAAACAATAAAGAGTAATTTTCCTTCTTTCATTGGAATTTGAGTGTTTTTTCCCGGAAATCTTCTGAGGATCCAGGATTCCTAATGAGTGGCCTGCCGGCTGTGCCGTCGAACACAACATTTGTGAGAAGAATTCATCGTGACACAGCCTCGGATCAAGCATGGAGCAAAGAGTGGAAGCTTAGGAGGACATGACTCCCCAGAGGGTGCTTAGCCTATTCTCTTTGCATCAAAGAGGATGATGAGTCGGAGACAGACAGACCCTCAAGGACATTACCCCCCTCCTCCTCTCTCTTCCTTAAGGCTGGTTGGCTGGCTCATTCCGTCTGCTCAAAGAAGATGACGTGTCGGGCACCCCGGAGGGAGGGAGGAATGGACTCCCGTGAGAGAGAGAGAGAGTCATTGCCTTTGTCCTGTCTACCTACTAGCCTATTCTATCGGGGAGTCTCCTTTTCAAGTGAGACACAGAGAGAGAGAGATAATTAACTTATTATCATCCTGAAGAGTCTCGGGATCGAGAAATAGTGACTTTACACATAGAAGTGGAATCTTTGGGCACCTGGATCGTGAAAAGAGGAAGTTCCTCATGACCTATTCCTACTCATTCGTCTTCAAATATCTACCCTCCCTCCATCCCCCTCTTCCGGATCTGTCTCGGATGACTACAGAGACTCCACTCATGAAGCCTCCTCCTACACGTCTCTTGGACTCGAACGTCTAGAAGAGGAAGTCTCTCAGGCATTGCTCTTCCTCCCTCCGGGTCTCGGATGACTACGGAGACTCCACTCATGAAGCCTCCTCCTACAGGTCTCTTGGATTCGTAATTCTAGAAGAGGAAGTCTCTCAGGCATTGCTCTTCCTCCCTCCGGGTCTCGGATGACTACGGAGACTCCACTCATGAAGCCTCCTCCTACACGTCTCTTGGATTCGTACGTCTAGAAGAGGAAGTCTCTCAGGCATTGCTCTTCCTCCCTCCGGGTCTCGGATGACTACGGAGACTCCACTCATGAAGCCTCCTCCTACACGTCTCTTGGACTCGTACGTCTAGAAGAGGAAGTCTCTCAGGCATTGCTCTTCCTCCCTCCGAGTCTCAGTTGACTACGGAGACTCCACTCATGAAGCCTCCTCCTACACGTCTCTTGGATTCGTACGTCTAGAAGAGGAAGTCTTTCAGGCATTGCTCTTCCTCCCTCCGGGTCTCGGATGACTACGGAGACTCCACTCATGAAGCCTCCTCCTACACGTCTCTTGGACTCGAACGTTTAGAAGAGGAAGTCTCTCAGGCATTGCTCTTCCTCAACAAGCAAATGAAGGAGTCCTCCTCACCCTTCGAGTCTCATCTCTAAAGGCTTGCAATTTGGAAATCAATGTCCATGATATAATATTCTCCGGATCAACCCACCATATTAGTCTCGGAGTCGAAAACAATGGACTTCATGCATGGAAAGGGAAATTTTGGACCTCTTGATTTAAAAAGGATGGATACTTCAAGGCTTCTTGCTTCCCCTTTTAATTTGCCTTCCTAGATTGGAGCCATAATTTTGACAAATTCGATCATCTTAGAATTTGGTGACTTATTACCATTCTTTACGTCGCGTTTCGACCATAGAATCTTCAATTACACCAAGCTTTTCACATTTGAATCCATGAGAGTGAAATAAATTCCTTATATTATTTCAAAGATTCTACAAATAATTTCAACGGAGTCTCTTTCCACTTGGGATATTTATTTTATCCTTATTTTATATTTACCGCATATATTCGTACAGATACTCTGATTGATACACCCGAAATATACACTTGATCACTCATTTGACATCTATTTTTATACTTATATCTATACTTTTAATATTTGTTATTATTAGTGCAAAACTCAGTGCCTTGCTTTTTCATGTATTTTTTTTTGTTAAATATCGAGTCACTGTGTGCTGCGTTGAAGAGGTTTATTCAGGGAAATGAGAGTAATAAACACTAAAAGGAAATTTTTCCCTTTTACTTCGCGTAATTAACTTGGAAACGGAAGTGGCCAGAGTCAGATTTGTGTTTAAAAAATTATTACAGAGCAGTATCTTGTCTAAGGACTCCATTCTAGTTCCTATAAGTGATGTAAGACAAATTATGTTTTATATAAAAATCAAAACGTTTAATAATATAATTAAGTAGGTAATTAATACTTTTCTGCAATTCCTAGGCTAGACAAGATTAGGTAGGACCTTAAGTGATAAATTAGCATCAAGTATACTCATGATAAGGTCAATGATAACTATTTTCATTTCAGATTTTTATTAATGGGCTATATTTTATTTGTAAATTTTAACTATAGTAGTAATAAGCATTTCTTTCTTTAGGGGGCAGAAATACAGATTATATCATAAAATATATTAACGAACACCTTACCTTCACTTAAGAATTGTGAAGATCAATACTCTGTTGTGTATTCTTTTAGAATAATTCTTTATATTTATATTACAAAATACTTTTACCATAATTACAAGAAATACGAGCTGATATCGTTAGAAAAATCAACAAAAGTTGTGAAGGTGTTTTTATTTCAATACAAGAATATAAAACCTATAAATGTGAAATAAGTCAGATCACCCTTGAATTATGAAATATGTAAATATAAAGTGGTCGTTTGGGGTTCTTCCTTCAAACACGACGAAAACGGAAAAATATGTTTCACTTTATATAAATGTCAAAGAAGAGGAAAATCTTATAAAATAAAAAAAGAGTCTGTTCAGAGGGCTTCATTACAAAATATAAGGTCCCAAGGTAGAAGTGTATAGTATCCATTGAAGAATAATGATGTTCCTTATAAATACATGAACCATGAAGCAATCTACATATTTGCAAGAGAAAGGGGTGAAGCCATAATGGAGTCCTCCTTCAAGATCCACGGTTCCAAAGGAGACGAATATGCTGGGTTCATCAGGAGAATAACCATTGATTTCCAAATTATGAGACTCGGAGGGTGAGGAGGACTCCTTCATTTGTTTGTTGAGGAAGAGCAATGCCTGAGAGACTTCCTCTTCTAGAATTACGAATCCAAGAGACGTGTAGGAGGAGGCTTCATGAGTGGAGTCTCCGTAGTCATCCGAGACCCGGAGGGAGGAAGAGCAATGCCTGAGAGACTTCCTCTTCTAGACGTTCGAGTCCAAGAGACGTGTAGGAGGAGGCTTCATGAGTGGAGTCTCTGTAGTCATCCGAGACAGATCCGGAAGAGGGGGATGGAGGGAGGGTAGATATTTGAAGACGAATGAGTAGGAATAGGTCATGAGGAACTTCCTCTTTTCACGATCCAGGTGCCCAAAGATTCCACTTCTATGTGTAAAGTCACTATTTCTCGATCCCGAGACTCTTCAGGATGATAATAAGTTAATTATCTCTCTCTCTCTGTGTCTCACTTGAAAAGGAGACTCCCCGATAGAATAGGCTAGTAGGTAGACAGGACAAAGGCAATGACTCTCTCTCTCTCTCTCTCACGGGAGTCCATTCCTCCCTCCCTCCGGGGTGCCCGACACGTCATCTTCTTTGAGCAGACGGAATGAGCCAGCCAACCAGCCTTAAGGAAGAGAGAGGAGGAGGGGGGTAATGTCCTTGAGGGTCTGTCTGTCTCCGACTCATCATCCTCTTTGATGCAAAGAGAATAGGCTAAGCACCCTCTGGGGAGTCATGTCCTCCTAAGCTTCCACTCCTTGCTCCATGCTTGATCCGAGGCTGTGTCACGATGAATTCTTCTCACAAATGTTGTCTACGACGGCACAGCCGGCAGGCCACTCATTAGGAATCCTGGATCCTCGGAAGATTTCCGGGAAAAAACACTCAAATTCCAATGAAAGAAGGAAAATTACTCTTTATTGTTTACATACGTTGTGACGTCAGTTTCTCTCTCTCTGTTTCTATCTCACTGGGTGAGTTATGAATTTCTCTAAAAAAGGGCAAAATAGAGAGGATTTAAAAAATATTCATTTGCTAATTTTGATTAAAATAAGGCATTTTATGGAATATTAAGCATATCAAATTAAAGCTTGATATTTTTTCTTCATATTCATATCAATTTTTAATGATGTAAGACCTTTGAGTGAGGAGCAGTGAGGAACAGTGAGTCTCTAAGAAAAACCCTTCATTTTTCGTACAAAATGACATATATTTTAAAGTTTAAATGTGCCAGAGACGAAGTAAAAATTGAAATGAGTACTTTGATCTAAGCTCTATCAAATCATTGCTTTTTATTTTTCTATACTTCAGTCCTTGTATGCCAAAAATGGCTCTGAATCTAATAAATGCTAAAAAAATTGAAATCCATTTAGCTCTGAATTTATCACTAACTTTGAAAAATGAATACCATATTTGGAATCAGTGAATAAAACTCTATATGAATTATGGTAAATTAGTCCGACCTTTTTTTTTTGTTGATTTTTGTTGGCCTGTGTAATTACTATTTAAGCAATGAATGATCAATACTTTCGAAAAAAACGGGTGTAATATTCATTATTTTACGCATTCATTTTTTCGTGATCCTTCAATGTCTGTTAAATTTGCATAGTCCCTATGTGTACACAATATTATTTTACCATTATATTTATTCATCCATATACATATATTAGAGTATATAAACAGGAAAAAAAATGAAAATAACCATATTATTTCATCACTATTTTTTTTGTTTACAAACAAGACTTCAAAACCGACATTACACAGACCTTTAAAATGCTTCTGGATTTTTTTTGAAAAAGCAATGGGGTCTTGATGACGTATTTTATTATTATTATTTATTTAAACAAAACTATTTGGACCTTAATATGTAGGTCATTCATTAGAACACCTCTTGATTAAAAAACAGATGACTAAATAATAATGTTTTCTTATTATAGGTCCACAAAAAAGTTATTTTGTTCTATCTTTTAGTTTCATGAATAATATATTATCGTATTGCCCCCTTTGATATTACTGGAGGTATTTAAATTACATTCAGTGGGTGTCATTTCATAAATATTTGGACTATCAAGACGCAGTATTTATGGGACTAATATGAATTGGGACTTTGTATACAACGTGATTTTATTGTATAAAAAGGAGCGTGCTAAGTGAAAAACAAAGTTGGCGTTATGAAAAACGGCATCTTCCCCACTTGAGACTGTTGAGGTTTTGGCATCTCCTTTTAGCTAAAAATGGCATGCTTGAGATTTTATGAATGTCATTTGCAAATCCTATTAATATATATTACAAAAATATATATTTAAGTAGAAATATAATAACCCTCAGGCCCGAGGAAAGAATGACTCTTAATTTTGTCTTATCATCCTTAACGATTCATAAAAACCCCATTTAGATGTTGATGTGTAAAAAATGAAAGAGAGTTGATTTGCTTTCGAAAAAATGTTGAGCTTTCTTAAACTATAAAAAAGTATCTTTACATTTTTTAATATTTAAAAGGATATAATTGTAGCCTTGGAATTATTAAAAAACTAATTTTTTATTTTCTTTTTCTTTATGCTTTTAAAAATATCATTAGTCTTTTACCTTCCTATGATATTACTGGTTTTTTGTCATTTCTCAATTTTATACTATTTAATAATAATATTTATAAAACTTTAAAAGAATAACAACCATTTCCATTGGCTAATTGACGTCATGAATATATATATAGTAGTTCATTTACGTCATAAGCATACACACTATATGGCTCTGATCAGTTATTTGAGTGATCCCCATTCTTTCAGAAGAGCCTTACGCATTCGATTCATATTTGGTTTAAGTCGATGATCCAAACTATGTTTTTTTAAAGAGGACTAGTATTAAACTAAGGTTTAATGTTAAAAATATAAAGTTGATATAAATACCTATGCAGTGTAGTGTCTAAACATTTTAATAAATAGTTTACTTTTGATCAATTATAAAGAGATAAACTAAAAATTATGCTATTATAACTACAGATTAATTTTTCTTGTAATTTTTTGTTTGGCCACATTGAAAGTCTATATTGTTTTTCTTACAAAAAATATTGTGAAAATGATTTTTAAATTGTATATTTTATATTTGAAAAGTTTTACATTGAACTCACTTCGAGAACATTACTTGTGAGTATTAAAAATGTAAAAAGTACCCGCTATAATAACTTCCGTTATATAATATTATATATAGCTCTTAGTATTTTCTAAAGTACAAGATATTTTTATGCATGAAGGACATTAAACGTTCAAAATGTGATATGCAGTATATTGAATGTCTATAAATGTATATATTTTTTGTCTATCTTTTTGTATAATAAAAGTATTTTCTATTTTTCCATTTTCCTTTTTGATATTCCATATGGTTTAATCGTTTAAAACTGAGTATTCATGTTCGTTTTTATATAATAGATTATTGAGGGACAAGTCTGATTTTTTATTACGCCCCCAAAAAATACTTTTCAGTACAGTTTTGTTGAGCTTTCATTAGTCATAACTGTTTTTATAAGTTAAAAAAAATACATTTTTTTTAAAAATAGCAATATTTTTTTTTGGGTGTATAGTATTCGATAATATAAATATTAAATATATATGTTACTTTTTTGGTGATTATGGTTTGAAAATATATTATTTATAAATGGAAGACAAAGTAATAAATCTAACTATTTTATAAAACATCAAAGAATATAAAGTTCTTACCCGACAACTTTGATAAAGTTTTCCTGGATTAGAGTTATATTTTGGCGGTGGAGGAAAGGGTGGACTTATTAGATTTACAGACTTGGGAAGACCCGTGTTTGCCTCTCGCTTGTAGTGATAATACAAATACTTTCCTGTAAAAATATGAGAGAAATTAATTATCACAACCTTTATCATTCTATCAACTGAGAAGAGATAAATTGGGATATGAATTATTATGATGATATCCAATAATATAAATTTTAAATCCCTTAGATGTTTTAGCCATATCAATATTTTTTAAATAATCTTTCTCAACAAATCTAACATGCAACTATAGTCATCAATTGCTTCCAAAATTGGTGGATACTGATAGTTTAAAAAATGTATTATCAAGGCTGATTAATAGGCATATCGTTATGTAGGCAGACTTTCATTGTGTAATGTGAAACATGAAATCACATAAAAGTAAGATGACTTAACTTTTCGAATCTCGTCAATACAAAAATGAAATATTTGAAGTATATGTTTTAAACTCCCTCATTTATTAAGCAGATATGAAATTAGATTGATAAATTAACGAATCTATAATCTATGACGCCTTCCTTTATTTATAAATGACAAAAGTTTTTTTTACCTGACTCACAATTAGGAGACTAATCCAGTCATGACGCCTGAACCCTAATAATAATAAGTCATAAGGCGTTGACGGATAAGAAACATTTCAAGAAAATCTGTTTATTGTTATTCATATGCAAAGAGATATAAAGATAACGAGAGTTTATTTCTCCAATTAGCAGAAAAACATCGTTCGGCTGTATTCAGGACACACTGACGTGTTTCTCTGAAGAATCCATCCTTCAATAGCAGAGAAACATCGTTCAGCTGTATTCTGGACGCAATGACATATTTGAAATAGGCTTGTGAGCGTTCAGCTTTTTTTGCGTTCAGCGTTCCGTTCAGCGTTCCGTTCGTTTTTTAGCGTTCAGCGTTCAAATATTTACAAAAGTTTTTTTTTTTAGAAAATAATTTCCGAAAAAAGTACTGCGTAGGGATGACTTTTTTTAGAAAAGAATTTCCCAAAAAAGTACTGCGTAGTGAACGTTTTTTTTTTTTTAAAAATAATTTCCAAAAAAGTACTGCGTAGTGATGACGTTTTTCTGAAAAAAGTCCAAGAAATGTTTGGAAAAATTGAACGCTGAACGCAAAACTTTTTTTTTTGCGTTCAACGTTCAGCGTTCAAAAAAAAGTTGTGTTCCGTTCAGCGTTCCGTTCATTGAACGTGCGTTCAGCTGAACGCCGTTCAATTTTGCGTTCCGTTCACAAGCCTGCATATTTCTCTAAAGAATCCAATAAGTTATCTATATCTTTATATCTCTATGTTCATATGCATTAAATTATATGGGATCTTTTATCAGATTATTTTTCTTTTTTCTTGATAATACATTTAACATATATATCCTGTGAGATTCTTATTGTTATATTTTGAGCGTGAGAGAATAATACAGACTCGCATATTTGGGCGCCTACGGCACACATATGTTCATATTACATAAGTTTCTTACAAATTTTATCATGGATTTTGTGGAGATAAAATAGATTTTCTAAATGTCAAATGAGTTACAATAATTTTCTGTATTGTACAAGCATTCCACATAATAAGTTTGACTTTGTACAAAGAATATGTTTTAAGTCACATGAGATGCTTTTTTTCTTTTTTTTTTTCCTCTCTTTACCTTGAAAAGTAGGTAGAAATATCAGAAAAGGTGTATTCAATGACATTTTTTTTCATTTCTGGTCCCATTACTTTGCAAATAGTTTTATTAGGTCCGCCTTGACCCAAGGATTTCATAGGTACCTTCAAAGTTCAAATCTGACCATAAATGTGGGAGGAGATAGCGTGCGGACATACAGTCGGACAGAGATTGGTGAATTATTATATAGATAAAAAATACAGATCTTTGATTTTGGTAAAGAAATTTAAATTTTGAGTTATTTTCATGTCTTTTTTATGAAAAGTTTTTTCCAAATGTTTGTGAAATAATAATATTTATTTCGAATATGTAAATTATATGATAACTTTTATCAATATTAATGGTAAATCAGTAGTCATTTTATGGACTTGAAAAAATGAATGAATGTTCGAAATATGAAATGTGGTAAAATGAGATGTAAATCATGTTGAGTTTACTGTCATAAAAAAATAATAATAATATCAATATTGAATGTAGAAATAAACTGAATTCATATTTTGTGCATAAATGATATTTGAGTTTTATTACATAAGCAATATTTTGAATTGATATAAAATACTGGAATATGAAATAAGTGTAATTGGCATTTTTGTATTTTGCAATAGCTTTTTTTTGCACCAATTGCAATCAATATTTGATCCTTTAAACATAAGAACTTTCGTCAGAGATACTGTGTTGAATATTTTTGTGAAATTCCATTTGAAGCTGGGTAAAATGTCCATCTATATTTTCTTCCGTGGACTCTAATAAAAGGTTTATTAAACGTTCTGTGAGGTCTTAAATTTCTAAATTCTTTAATTTATAATTTGGATGGAAGTCTTAATTCTTTTTCCAAAATCGTTATATTTGTATTTGTAAACATGCACGAGGAAATTTGAATTTGACAAATTATAATTTCTTGTATTTCTTACTTTACATTTCAATTTATCTCTGGTTTTAATAAAAAAATTTTCATTATTAATTTTTCTACATATATCCTCCCATGCTTTATTTTCTTGGCCAAACAATTACGTAAATATAAACCTAAATAAATCAATAAAAATAAGGATTATTGCTTGTTGACCTCAATGATCAAGAATGGTCAATAAAAGGAAATGAAAAGAGTATCAAAATATAGGTTGGTTTGTACTAATCCCATAATAATATTAACCAAAGAATGAACTATGACTTAGAAAAGGTGCACTTCACTTGCAACTGCTGAGGATTAAAAATCAATTCAATGAGAAGAAAATCATCCTTCAGAATACTAAATTTCTCTTGTTCATGGTTCACATACGAACCTTTTTTAATGGACTCCTCTTATCATATTTTAAATAATAAATACATCTCAACATCTACTTTGGAGTCTTTATCTAAAGAAATCATTTTATTGGCTTTACCATGTGGCTTCCCGGATAAATCTCCTTTGATTCCTCCCTCTAAGTGTGCTGATCCAGATTTGAGCACCCATCGAGGGGCATTAGCCTCTGCACTTTGATGTTGAGCCTCCATGGGGGACTGCTCGTAGGGGTCTATCCATCCACAAAATGTCTCAAAGTCACAGCGAGCTCCAAGAGGCATTTTGGCTGCAAAGAAAAGTATAAATAAATGTTGTCATTAGATTATTTATAATTAAAAACACTTTTTAAAATGTAATTTAATATTCTAAAGACCTGTAAATTGACAGCGTATTTTTTACTTTAAAAAATTTGGTTCTGTGAAAGATAAGGTACATATATGAAGTCTATTCTTTTGCAATGGGCACTTCTAATGCTTTAATTCAGAATTCTTTTATCTATTCTATTCCTTTAACTCTTTTGTGTCGTATACATTCAAGGGTTCCATATTTTTTTCGATAAAAAAGTTACTTCAAGCAATATTTGTAAAGGAACAAGCTTTCATGTCTGGATGTTATAACGTATATACGACCTGAAATAGTTTATTCCAATATCAATAAATAATCATTTGCATACGTTTTCATGTATAAATATAATTTTTATACACAAATGACAGTTTTTAATCAAAAAAGTTTTAATAGATTTTTTTCAAAAAAACAAAAACATTTAATATGAAAAATTGAGCCAGCACGTAACTTTTTAAACAACCATTAGTGAAACTAACTATAATAAATAGTCTTTTTTTTTACTTAGAAAATAATTACTTAATCATAAGCGTACTAAAAAAGTTACATTCTATAAAACATAAATATATTTTTACGATCTCAACCCCGAAGGTCATTATTCATTGCCAAGCAGTCAGGCAATCATGAAAGAGGTGGGCCAAAGTTTTCTCTCGTCCTCCTTGCAGATTCAGCAAACCGGAAATAAACATTTTTTCTGTGATAATTGTATTTTAAGAAAATATATGTCTTTTATCCATAAATTGTTCAATCAAATATAAATTTGTCAAATGATTATGACCTTCTTCATTCAACAAACATTCTTTTCGTGATTTTTTTATTTCGGTTGAATATCTCTTTAAATGATATAATAACTAGATGCATGTATACACTCAGAGAGTGCAAACCTCCGCCGTCATGGGGTCCTTATGAGCCTTCCGAGGCGGATTTTTCACGACTGGGGCAGCGTAGAGGGACGGGGGAGGGTTCCCCTCGACGGAAATTCCGAGAGGAAGACGCTCCCGGCACCCGATTTCACAGCACAGTGACATCTATTGGCAGAGTAGGCTAACTTGAAATATTTATTAGTATTTAGCTCATTTTGCATCTTAAAGAAGCACTCAGAGATGCAAAAATTTAATCACTTGTTCCTTTTGGCATTTCCAACAACTCCACAAAGTTTCATCCGAATCCGTTCACACTTTTTGAGTTATCCTGCTGACAAATTAACCAACCAAGCAACAAACCAACCAACAAACCAACGCCAGTGAAAACAATACCTCCTTCGGCGGAGGTAATCTATACTTATAAAAAAAGAATTCCGTTCGTTCGTTCGTTTGTGCGTTCGTTCGTTCGTTCGTTTCCCTGTATCTCCCGAACGGGTCATTAGATCTTGACGAAATTTTCAGTGAATAGTTTTGTGAGCTCAGGGAGTGTTTAGTGGGGTTGTCAACTCCTGGAAAATTCGTCATCGACATGCTTATTTTTTTCGCCAAAACGTTTTTTTGCCGATTTTTTAAAATTTACAAGTTATATTTTGCCCAAATTTTCTGTGGATAAGACTGAGGTACTAAGACGTGTTTTTTTTTTTTTGAGTGTTTCCCGGAAAATTCGTTTTCTACATGATTGCTTAAAAATATTTTTCTTTATGTCCCCCAAAATTTAAGTTTTGTGGAAAATAACAACACTTTTTTATATTGCAACATCGTGCTAATCAAATTTCAATAATGCCTAGAAATGGAGAGGGATGTCAATACCCAGCCTTAAGGAATACAAAACGGAAAAAATGGCAATGACGATGCAATGACGACTTTTTAAGGAACTAATTTTCATTAGGAAATAACATTAGCACTCTTTGAAATGGCTTAAAAATAACTTCTTTTTATGATGTGTAAATTCCCAGCCTTAAGGAACAAAAAACGGAAAAAATGGCAATGAAGACCCAAGGACAACTTTTTAAGGAACTGATTTGAAAATGAAAAATCACATGAGATGACATCACTAAAATTATTAATCTTCTTTTTACGATGTTTAAATACCCAGCCTTAAGGAATACGAAACGGGAAAAATGGCAATGAAGAGCTATGGCAACTTTTTAAGGAACTGGTTTGAATATGAAAAGTCACATGCGATGGTTTCACTGAAATTATTCGTGTGATTCCTTCTTTGTGTGATATTTAAATACCCAGCCTTAAGGAATACAAAACGGAAAAAATGGCAATGAAAACCCAATGATAACTTTTTAAGAAACTGATTTTAAAATGAAAAGTCACATGCAATGACATCACTGAAATTATTCGTGTGATTTCTTCTTTTTACGATGTTTAAATACTCAGTTGTAAAGGGTACAAAACGGAAAAAATGGCAATGAAGAGCTATGAAAACTTTAGAAGGAACTGGTTTTAATATGAAAAGTCACATACAATGATTTCACCGAAATTATTAGTGTAATTTTTTCTTTGTGCTATGTTTATTTACCCTGCCGTAAGGAATATAATTCGGAAAAAATGGCAATGATACACAATGACAACTGTTGAAGGAACTGATTTTAATATGAAAAGTCACATGCGATGACATCACTGAAATTATTCGTTTGATTTAATTTTACGATGCTTAAAATACCCATCCTTAAGGAATACAAAACGGAAAAAATGGCAATGAAGACTCAATGACAACTTTTTAAGGAACTTAGTTTAATATGAAAAATCACACGCGATGACATCACTAAAATTATTGGTGTGATTTTTTTCCATCCATAATATTGTCAAGTTGGAAAATCCCGGGCAGCGCCGGGTAATATTCGCTAGTAATATATATTTTCAATTACTGATTGAAGAATATAGTATATGAACAGTGACTGAGATATGAGATCTATAAGCAAGTAAATTATTTATTCCATAGATCAAAGAATCGTTTATAAATATAAATGCATATACAATAATATAATTATGATAACTCATAATATCTCTATCATATCTTCAATAATAATAATGGAACATCAAAAAAAGTATTGATATATTATGATTTAAAAAGATGTATTACAATAACAAGAAAGTGCAATATTGTTCAATATAAGAAATAATATTGTTCTGTTCAATTCCAAATCGAATTTCCGTATGGAAAAAATATAATTGACAAAAGAGGATTGATTTATACAATACTCAGATTGTCCCTTGTGTATTGTATAGAGCAACAGCTTCTCCCCTGATAGCAGAAAAGGTCATTGAAGAGGAGCATTTATTGCTCTCTGCTCTTTTTCATAAGAGATATCTTCCTGCTCTAAAGAGACCAAAGTCTCTAATGGGTGGAGGCTTACCCCTTTTATCCTTTATTATTCCTAAGATTTATATAAAAGTTTTTATCGACTTAACCAAAAATCCAGAAACGGAATGGAGAAGAGGTATCTCCAATAGCAATCTTTATTTAAGGCTTTTATTTGGTACCATTTTAACTAATAAGACGACAGAATCTTTATCAAAAGTATGGGCAGCAGACCAGCGTATACTTTGGAAGTTTAGTCCGGCATATAGTGGAGACAGTATAATAGACATAATTCATCAAAATGCAAGCAAACCATTCTTCTTTAGAAATTTGGGCGCCCCACCTTTACTATAGGATTTAGCACTAGCTCATGGCGCTTATGATTTTAGTTCTATAATGAACTTCGATTTCTGTGAGGATGGGAGATTTAAATACCCTCTTCAAAGAGCTGCTAAAATGCATAAGTTACCGTGTCCCTGGCATCTCAAGATGAAGCCTCCTAATCTCAAAGAGGAGGTCAATAAATTAGTAAACTTTTACATGGATTTACTGGAGCTTCCCGATGATTGGAGGAAAATAATTATGAGTTCCACGTCAGGAATTCACGATGGTAAAAAATTTACGGCCCAGTTACAGATTTCCTCCAATGGCATCATTTTTAAAAATCATTGCAAGGACTGTGGCAAATTATATGTCAACACGTTACATGCCTTTGCGGATTGTCCTGCGATATCAATTTTGAAGACCTTTCTAGCTCTTAATGTTAAGGGATTGAACAACTCTCCCAATAACATTATGAAAGGTGTTTTATTGTTTGGTTTACCAAAAAAGCAAAAAAACCGATCAGATGCTTCAAAAGCGATTTCTTTTACTATCATAAATGCTAAGGCTCTTATTGCAAAGAGGTTGACCACCAACGAATACATCCGATCCGAGGAACTCAGAGCCATAATGCTCTCAGCGGCGGCGAGATATGGAGCACTTTCGCTACGGATACCGTCAGTTGTGGAAGACTCTTGGAGTGTCGCCGCGAAAGAAATAAAATATTTCCCATCAAAGTCAAAGAGTCTTTTAAAAATAATAATAAAACTATTGAAATTTTTATAATCCTTATTATTTGTTTATTGTAGTGCATTCATATTTGATTTTAGAAATATTTAATTGTTTTAATCTTTTATGAAGTTTTAATTTTAGATTACAATGTCTATTTATGTATTTTTATGCACAATAACTTCATGTAAATAAAGATTTGATGAAAAAAAAAGAAAAAGAAAGTGCAATATATTTGTAAGGGCAAATCCAAATGATACTGTTTATTTTCAATACAAAAAGGTTAAGTTATGTTGTAATATTGGTAACTCATTTACATATATATATATATATATATATATGAATATATAAATAAAATATGTATGTATACATATAAATATATTCGTAATATAATAAGTTTTCCTAATGTACAAATATTGTATTTTTTGTTATTGTTATGAAATTCATTCAGGGTTATATATTTTAATGAACACAAGAGATAGTGTAAATAACAAAATAAAGTTGATAGCGATCATGATGTGAAAGTTTGGACGAAATTGAATAGCGTGAAGTAGTTGCTAAACGAAGCCAAAAATACTACATAAGTTTACACCATAACTTTTGGGCCCTTTGAGCAACCCCTCAACATTATTGGAGAACGTCCAAACTTTCACAAGATGATTTGTATTGTCTTGATAGTAACTCGTTTCACTCTTTTTTGTGTTCATTAAAATAATTATTATAAGTGGTACAAAAACTTTACTTCTATCTTTAAAAGATGAAACATAATGAATTAATAATGTAGATTGAAGTACATTCGTCTTCTTGTCTACGTTTGAAGCAAATATATTTCAAGGTCTTATAGGAAGTCGATAGAAATCGTTTTGGAATAGAAAAAAAATATTCTTGATAATTTTGGGCCCATCCTAAAAAATATCGTAAGTAGAATTGCACTATATTATATCATTGAGGTTCTTTATGATTAAGCAGATAATAAATAAAAGAGGTTCTTAAGATCTAAGAAGACATAAAATAAAATCGATTTTTTCTCTTTTTTATACGTAAAATACCTAATGAAGTATCTTTAAAAAAATATATTTGTGGGAACACTATTGTAAAAATAAAGTAGATATTTTATTATGTATATTATATTTTAAAAGTGAACAATTAATGATTTTCGTATTTTTGGTCATTGTAATATTAATTCATATATAAGATACTACTTGCAACGATAAAAATCATTAGTCTCATAATAATCTAATTTTCAGATTTTATAGAGCCAAATAAGAACTTCTAGTAAAAGAAGGATTAATAGTCCATGTAAAAAGTGTTTCAAAAGACAATTTTTTGAATAGGATTTTTTTAAACGTGCATAAGTTCTGTCATACGTCCTTGGTCTCAGTATTGTTTTACATATAATCATGTACTGATATACACCAGAACAACGCATACCAATCGTACTAAAAAACGAGCGTTCTGCGAAATCAGTTCTTCGCAAATTATGCTTACCTATGGTTTATATAATTGAACATGGGATAGTGAGCAATTAATATCACATTATGACACAGCGAAGTGACCACCAATATCGGGTAGATATAATACCCTTTGACTGTTTTTAAAGACCTCTGTGAATAAATTTGAGTCGATTGAAGTATTAGAAACACATATTAAATATAATTATTCGGGAGATTTAGGTCCAAATGCTACAACACACGAGCATTATTTTGCTCAAAAGAATGCACTTTTAAAAAGACAGTTGCAGCCAGTAACTGTAAAAGAATAGCTAAAGAAATCAGTGAAACGGATTGCTTTTTATTGTACATAATTCTAAGAATAATCACAAACAACCAAATAATTTAATTACTTTTGGATAAACTATTCAATTATGGACATAAGTATGATTGTAAAGATTTCCACTTATATAATTATACGACAGCTGATTAAGGTAATATATAAATTGATCAATAACTTTAAATTATCCTTATCCGAGCTTTTAAACTTCAAATAATGAATTTTATTTAGGCAACAAACTTTTTTGTTGGAAGTCACAAAAATCCTAAAGATAAGTTTTTGGTATATCTTTTTAAACCATTCCCCACACATATAATTTATTCATAAACTTGATCTTAAGTTTTCTTGTTATTTCTATAGAGTCCAAAAATAAACAAATAAATGCAGTCTTTTGAAGGGGAAAGGAGAAAAACATATATGATATAGAAAGGACGAGAAGAAACTCTTCTTAGAAAAACAAAAATGGTACATCCCTAGAGGATAGTAGCCCTAAAAACAGTATTTGGAAGGAAAGTTTTTCTCTTTACTATATATATATATATATATATACAAAATATTCCGTTCGTTCGTTTCCCTGTATCTCCTGAACGGTTCATTAGATCCTGAAGAAATTTTCAGTGAATAGTTTTGAGAGCTCAGGGAGTGTTTTAGTGGGATTGTCAACTCCTGGAAAATTTGTCATCGACTTGCTTATTTTATTCGCAAAAATGTTTTTTGCCCATTTTTTAAAATTGCCAAGTTAGATTTTGACCAAATTTTCTGTGGAGGAGACTGAGGTACTAAGACGTGTTTTTGCTTTATTGATTATTTCCCGTGAAACTCGTTTTCTATATGATTACTTTAAAATAATTTTCTTTCTGTCCCGGTATGTCTCCCAAAATTTAAGTTTTGTTGGAAATAACAACATTTTTTTATATTGCAACATCGTGCTAATCAAATTTTAATTATGCCTAGAGATGGAGAGTGATGTTAATACCAAGCCTTAAGGAATACAAAACGGGAAAATAGCAATTACGATGCAATGACGACTTTTTAAGGAACTACTTTTCATAAGAAAATAACATAGGCACTCTATGAAACGACTTAAAAATAACTTATTTTTACGATGTTTAAATTCCCGGCCGTAATGAACAAAAAAATGGAAAAATGGCAATGAAGACCCAGTGACAATTTTAAGGAACTGATTTTAATATGAAAAATAACATGTGATAACATTACTGAAATTATTCGTGTTATTTCTTAAAAAATAAATATTATTGTGATTTGTTACGAAGAAAAAAAAAGGTTTGCCTTTTTATATGCATGTTCCTTAAATAATTTGATAACAACATTGGAATGCAATTTTCCAAATCACCGTAACTCTCTAAAAAATAAAATTATCTCTGATACTTGTAAATAATTTTATGTAAATAAAAAGGCAAACCTGGTTTTTTTTCTTCGTAGCCAATTTTTTCTATATATATTTTTTTACCCCCGCCGAAGGAGGTATTGTTTCACTGGCGTTGGTTTGTTGGTTGGTTTGTTTGTCAGCAGGATAACTCAAAAAGTGCGTAACGGATTCGGATGAAACTTTGTGGAGTTGTTGGAAATGACAAAAGGAACAAGTGATTAAATTTTGGCATCTCTGAGTGCTTCTTTAAGATGTAAAATGAGCTAAATACTAATAAATATTTCAAGTTAGCCTACTCTGCCAGTAGATGTCGCTGTGCTGTGCTCTCCTCTTTGATGAACTGGAACGCCCCCTATAATTCAAGTGTGTAGAGTTAAAGGAGCAGTATGTTGAGTTAAAAGGCAGTGCGTACAGGGTTGGAAATGACAAAAAGACCAAGTGATTCATTTGGTGGGGATCGGCGGAGGTTTGCACTCTCTGAGTGTATACATGCCTCTAGTTTCTTTTGTGTTTCCTATAATCTGTTGTTATGTAATGTTTTTTTATACTAATGAATGTTTATTTAACTGTTGTTTGACTTATGTTAAGAGTTTAATTTTAAACTATAATGTTTATTTATGTATTTTTATATTTAATTACTCTAAGCAAAATTTAGTCTTAAAAATAATCTTACGAAATTCTTAATGAAATTTCCAATTCATTCAATCATTTTAAGGTAGAGGGATTACCTTCCCCTTTTTACTTAAAATCAAGAGCGAAAACTCAATAAATTATATCATTGAATTGAAAAAATCGATATATATCAACTAACCTTCATGCATAGAACATGTGCGTATATTACTAATAATGATTAAGTATTCTGAATGAATAATGACATAATAAGAGCAGAATTTCTATGAAAGAGAGTTTATGCCATTCTTCGAATTATCCATATAAAAACCATAATGAATGATGCTTATTAATTGGGGTTGATAGGCTATACATTAATCTTGGAGACCAAAAAAAGAATCACTTATCAAGGTGATTACATGTTAAACACATGGTAATTTGATAATACGTGACGGTAATGCGGAATGACTATAAATATTTATTGATTTTTAAAATATTAAAAAAAATATATATTTGTTATAAATATAATAAATTATATATTTTTTCCTCTTGTCAATGTTTAAATATATATGTAATACGACGTACATGCATAGCACTGTTATAACAGTCGTATCTACATATGTTATCGGTATAAAAAACTGTTTTTTTAAACAACTTTTTATTAAATATTTTTTTTGTTATACCCGTTTTGCTTTATATATATTTTTTTACAAATCTCATTTCAACAATCACATCATCATACAACTCAATTTTTATTTGCTCCACATTAAACGGCCCATGAGGTATGTATTCCAGTGGCCAAAATTTAAAACTATTTTTCCTGTCGATTATCTAATCCTTAGAGAACAAGAAAATAATCTATTTGAATATTTTTAAAGAACGTTTTCAATTTGAGTCTAATATACACACACACACATATATATATATATATATATATATATATATATATATATATATATATATATATATATATATATATATATATATATATATATATATATATATATATATATATATATATATATATATATATATCTATAATTCGATAATGAGGCTTCGTTTCTCTTCTACTTAATTCCAAAAAGTTGTATTATCTCTACTTTGCAATATAAAAACAGATTCTGTGATGGGTGACATAGGCATATTGGAAGTGTGCTGGTTTTGTTTTCATTGATTTTTCCTTATTCGTCTTTGTATACTGGCATCCGTGAAGCCCCTATTCATAGTTAATACAATACATACAAACTGAGTAAACTGAAGCAACCAAATATTTCCCACGGGTCAATTAATGGCTTCATAATCAAAATATAAGAACAAATAGCTCGACTTGAAGAGTTATTAGATGATATTAAGGGTCTTAAATAGATAAACACTTGATGAACCAAATTAAAAGTCTTGAGGATAGAAAAAACATAAGCCTGTGAAGTTGTGATATTTTGCATAAAAAATAGTCTCTTGAATCTTCGTTTCTTTGTATTTATTAATATTTTTCTTTTCTTTTAGACTTGCTACTGAGTAAACAAAGTATTGATGTTTTATCGACTTTAAGAATATATTTTAGCAGCTTAAAATAGCTCTCATCGTGTATTTTTTCATACATCGTACATCCAGTGATTTTATTGATCGATTTTGATCCCGCTCTAATCGTTTTTTAATAATGGAAGCATTAAATGTACTTCCACTGAATAACACGACAAAATAAGATTAGTGGACTGGCTTACGTGGCATTTTGGAGCATACGCCAAAGTGCAAGTCCTTTATTTTTATTGGATCATGTTTATATTTAAATCAAAGCTAAGTATCTTATAAGGGTTTTGAAATCCATTAACATAAAAAAGAAATTGTCTTTTGAATTAATAAATCAGCAGATGTTTTTTCATGCGGCCCATAATGATCCAATGAGTTACAGCTGTTTCAATTTTTTTTAAAGGGTTAAGATGTTTATTTATTAGCTAAAATCCATACAGTGTAAAAATATAAGAATACACTAGGAAGTAGGAGATTAAAAACACAATCTTAAGACCGTTACGTTAAAAACAAAACATAAATGAACATTACAATTCAAAATTACTGTCTAATGATAAAACCATAACATAATATGACTTATTAAAATTATTTCCTTTTCAATATAAAATGCTGATGTCCTCTTACTGTCGATTTGATGAGTTTGAGGTATTCGAGATAATTTGAAGGCACATGTCCATGACGTCGCAGAATAATTGGGAATTTTAAAATGTGCATGATGTGAAATTTAGCAGGAGCATGGCTGCTTCTTTTGTCCACCCTCTCCCTCCCTTTCTTCTAGTCTTTTACGCTTCAGTTGTATCTCAAATGCTCAGTCAACAATACGTTAAATAAAGCCTTACTACCGGTCATCTGAGTGTTTATTTCACTTCAGTGCACAAATAATCTGCTCTTCAACTAATCAGAATCTCTTATTGTTATGTCACAAACCCAAAAATGGTTTATCCAAAGAAACTATAATATTCCTAATTGATACACTTAAAGAATCTTATCAGATGGTATATTTTTTTCAAATATTATTATGATAGTTTTCTGCACTTTTTATATCTTTTATATCAAATATATCTTTCTTTAATATATTTAGGATAAGATTGAGAAAAAAAAACCGAATTAACAAATTGACATTATGGGTGATGTTTGCCATAAAAATACTTCGATACTTCGTAACCCATGAATAAGATGGCTCAGGAGTACGAAGTATCTGCGAGGACCTTCGGGAGGGTGGTCAAAGCTGACCTGGTCATGAAGCCGTTCAAGTACAGGTAGATGCATCTACTAAACGAGGCCACCAGGGTCAAAAGGAAGGCAACATCAAAGTTACTGCTCAAATAGTACGCAGACAACCCAAGTGTCGTTGTGATCTTCTATGATGATAAACTTTTCGAGACCACAAATAATTCAATCCTCAGAATGATCATATATTTTGAAGGGATGCCTCCAAGATCCCAGAGAACACCAGAAACGTATACCGGATGCAGAAGCCGGCATCTGTGATGGTCTGGGGGGGGTAGTGGCCTCCAATGGTAAAAAAAATCACCCTTGCTCCGGATTCCATACGGTGTTAAAATCAACAAGATCGTGTACTTGGACTTTCTGGAGACCAAAGTATTCCCTTGGATCCATCAAGAGTTTGGTGGAGTCCCTGTCTGCTTCCAGCAGAACGGAGCTCCGGCCCATGCTGCAAAGATTGTGCAGGACTGCTGTGCAGCCAATTTTTTCAACTTTTGGAGCAAGGAGCTTTGACCTCCCTCATCTCCTGATTGCAACTCCCTTGACTTATCCAAGTAGAGGATGGTGAAGAGGGAGGCCAACAATGAAGCAAGGGCCAACAAGGACTAGCTGATAGCCGCAGCTGAGGCTGCGTGGAACAAGATTCCCGAGAAGATTGTGCGTAACAGCTGCACTAGAGTGGCCAAGAGACTTAGGGCTTTAGCTCGTGCAATTGGTGGGCACGTGGAATTATTTTGTTATAAATATTTGAAGTAATTTGCTGTCAACCACATTTACAAAATAATATTTTTTTAAATTGCGTATTTTGGGAGCTATTGCCTTATTTCCATATTTCACTAATTCTGCCTAACCCTGTATATGTATGTCTTTATGTATAATATACATTTATCTATATATAAATATTACTTTTCTTTTATTAAGTTATGTGTTGCATTTTTTCTCTTTCGTTTAAATAAACAAAACCAAATTTGAAAAGCCATGGCATATAAGGTTTTTAATTCCTTAAAAAAGGAAATATATGTTTATTTTTATATCTTTTATATGTATAAGATATTTATTTAATTAAATCAGAATCCTTTTTCTTTCTCAAGTTGCTTTAAGTAGCAAGGAATCAAGAGGATTCAACAAGTCTGCTTTTATAAAGAGTTTTTCATTCATATATATATATATATACAGTAAACCCTCGATATAACGACCCTCTGTATAACGAACTTCGGATACTACGAACCTCCTGGAGCTGGCCGAACAGCACCTATTGTGTTCATGACCGAACAAGCCTCAGTTATAACGAACCTAAGTTCGTTATATTTGAGGCTACCGAACCTTTTTTGTCCATGACCGAACAAGCCCCGAATATAACGAACCTAAGTTCGTTATATTTAAGGCTATCCAACCCGAATTATGAGCTGCTGCGGATCATGCGGTTTGAACTCATGCGTGAGGTGCAGCAGAGGAAGACACAGACGAAGATCTCTGACTTCTTCAAGGCTGGCCCCTCCCCAGCCGAAAAGAGGTCTAGGACAGAGTCTGAGACCAGCAGTGTGTCTGTGACTTCGACCTCCTCCACTAATCTGCAAAATGTGTCCAGCGGCAGTTCGTCGTCACTCCTGCAGGATATACCTTACACTCCAGAGTCCCTCTTTAACGAACTTTCGGATATAACGACCCTGCCCTCCCCCCATATAGTTCGTATTATCGAGGGTTTACTATATATAAGTAAATAAATATGTATACATATATACATATATTCATATATATATATATATGTATATATATATGTTCATATGTAACTTTGGAATAAAAAAGAGAAACCTCTTTGTACGACATTGCCATATTATCAATGTAATTGAAACTATTTTTAAGGCAAAGAATAGTATATAAAATAGGGCAGCCTTTTTTGAAAATACCACATGAAATTTCATAGCCTCATTGTAGTTATAATGTTCAGTTTAATATTGTCGAGTTTGATCTACGACATATGTCTGATAAAAACTTAAAAATTATGGGTATGCATTCTATGAAAATATATATAAAACGGTTGAAAAATTATATATATATATATATATCAGTAAAAATATTATTTGAAAAACATTTTAGTCGTTCTATGTAAAAGCTCAATTTATATATGATTGTGATTATGGTATTAATAATTTTGTTTTTTATATTAAAATGAGCTATTGGTAATCAAATATATATCTTTATATTAATTTAAAAAATGTAATTGTATTTTTTTCTATGATACATAACGTATCATCGTAAATCTTTTGCCTATAACAAGCCTATATGAAACAAAAAGTAATTCCAAAAACAAGCCTTCACCTCTCCCTCGTAAAGAATTAAGTTTTTAGTTCTTTTACTGTAAACATTCTATCGTACTTGTTTCTTTAAAAAACTGAACAATTTTATTAAACAGTTTCACTTGTTATATTTAACTATATTCAAAAACTATTACTTTACATCATTAATGTTGTCAGTGGTGGCTTTAAAAGCTTGGAAATATGTATATATATATATATATTTTTTAGTTGCATCACTAATGTTTTTCTGCTGTTCCAATGAAATACTTAAGTATTATAAATAGAAAATTTCCATGGGAATAAAGTTATATGAATGGACGATTTGCTAGAAAATTAATCATATACTTCTGTTACTAAGCAATTTCAACAGAATGAAATCTAATAACCAATTAACAAATCTTACAGGAAAATATACTTTGTAAAATTATTTCAAGAAGAAGAAATAAAATTATATTTACGAGTCACATCAATTTTATTTTACATTAACAGATGTCACCAAATGCTTTGACATTCGAATATTTATTTTTCATCATTTGTTACATTTAGCTATAAATATGGCATTTTTAATATGGTATACATATAATGTGTTAAATATGTCACAATCAATTAATTTGACTTATTTGATGGGCCAATAGTGCTCATCACGAAATGAATGATGGGGTTTGACTTGTATTTATACACTTTTGACTCTCTTTTTTTCTTATAAATAGGTTATCATGTAAACAATATGTATCTAATAGTGCATAATATTTAGATTATTCTGAGGTGTCTAAAGAAGTATCTTTTAAACCCCCTTAAAAGCTTTGGTATTTAAGAGTGGTTTGTCAAATAAAATTAGCATGGACATAGAGGAACACGTTTTTGGTATACATAGAATTGATTTGCTCCATAACTTTTTGGCCTCACTGATTCCTTTTACAGTCTTTATAAAGCATTTATTTTTTAAACGATGATTTGGTATATTCAATCCGAATTACCATTACAATACAAACTCTATATGTCTGTTTATGTTTATAAAATTATATGAATCAAATAATGCTCACCTCCAATCTAATTTCATTTTTGTTTCTACTATATGATTATTCAATGATACAAAAGATAAATGTGTTGTATATATTTATAAACTTTTATTTATTAATATTTGACTGCTCTAGAAGAGCGTATATCAAACTAGGCGTCAGGGTGCAGTGAAAATCAAAACGATATAGTTTGATGACAGAGAGCCAGGAAATAGATAAAGGAATGGTTAAAAAAGAAAAGCTCCAAAAAATAACTCAAAGTGATAGAGAAGGTCAAATCATTGGAACTGGTTTAAATTGTGTACCGAAAGAACATCTATTATATAATATATATGAAAACAAATGGGGACAAATATGGTAGTAAAAAGGAAGTAGGAGTAGGAACCTTAGATAAATATGGAAGTCTCATTCGAAATATAGAATATATTATTTTAGAAGTCAAAGAACTTTATCAAGACCTATAAGGTTGCAAATATTGTTATAAACAATCTAATTTTAAATATATAAAAGTTTTTTTTACTCTGCAGATTTTATTAGAAATATAGACTCAGGAAGAGTGAATAAATTTCAAAATTTTGTTCAACTTTTAAAAAGTCATTGGATGCAAAGATTTCTAGCTTTGATTTAATGAGCAATATGAGTTCGTATAAGGTAAAGAATAAAGCGTTAAGGCGTGATCAACTCTCAATGTTGGGCGAGCCAGGTTCGAATCCCGAGAGGGATGGTCATTTTTGGTCTACCTCATTGAATAGATCCTAGGTTCGATATACTAATTTTAATGCTATAATGCTTATTTATATCCTGTCGGATGCAATTCAATCGAACTAAATAGGCAAAAAAAGAATAAAACTTTAAAGCCGGATGGTTTTCAAATAGAGTATTGAACAAATTTAAAAGACTCTCCACACCTGGAAAAATTATACGAAGAACACCATTTCTTTGACCAATTTAAGAGTGATTATCTCTGTATGCAAATAAATATTGACCCCCAAGCATACAAACATCCCTGATGAATTAAAAATTTGATACACCTAACAATGCTTAATTTCGCAAACACAATGGTATTTTTGCAGAGAGACTGAAAGCTTATTTCCATTCAATAATAATTCATCCGCCACAGAAATGGCTTGTTCCTACTTGAGTGATGGAAGATGTAGGAATAAATATTAAATATGCTATTGCCCAGGAAGAAAAAAAAATCGTATTTTGCTGTAATGGGGATATATTTTAGAAAAATATTCGGCTCCATTTCATCAATATATATTAAAAACCATGGACTAAGAAGCTATTTATTAGATTTGTTAGGAAGCTTTTGAAGTGCTTTTACCTACTTTGAAAAAGAAGATAATCTACTTCAAGTAAATGGCGGCTGCTGGCAAGGTAACCTAATCTCACCGTCTATGTTTATTATCTGCCTCGATTCTCCAATGGAAGAAAGAAACACTTCTTTTAACAGAAAAGGTGTTAGAACAAAGTAAAATTAGACAAAAGTGAAAGCTTTTGCAAACGACATGTTTTTTTATTCATTTTAACAAGTAGCCAGGCAGACATCAAAGAATCTTTGAAGAAAATATTACATTTTTTGAAAAAATAAAAAAAAATATGATTTAAAATCAAATTTAATAAATATCAATAAATTATAATTTAAAAAAATTATATGACGTAATAAGCTTAGAACAAACATAAATGATGATAATATTGGGAGTATATACATTCTTTGATCATATGGATGTTTTTAGAAAATAACAAACTTTTAATCAAAAAATTCAAAAACTGCTGCAAACTATGCAAAAAAACAAAAAAAAGCAAAAACTGTAAACTATAATGTTTATTTATGTTTTTATAACGCATTTGCCTTGGGTTTTATGTAAATGACTCATTTTTTATTATTTACATAATAAACGAACTGTTAAAAAAACTTTATTAATTTTTACGTAATTTAAAGTTTGAAAATAGCATATATGATGGAAGTTTTTATTATAATTGTATTTCAGTTTTTGTTTATATGATTTTAAAATATTTATGTATGTTTTTTACACATTCACATTATTTTATATACATTTACTTATTTGTGATTGAATATTCTTTTATGGACTTTTGAATAAATAATAACAATAATAACAAATAAAACGAAAAAATTAAAAACCTTCTCTATAATTTTGATATAGAATTAATTAATTTCGTCTAAAATCACACATATTTCCAAATTAACGCCTCTCTCAGAACAAATTCATAAAAAACTGAAGGTGTTTGAGAATGGCTTCTTCTTCCTTAGGGACTTCCTAAAATATTTTCTTGAAAATGTATCATAACACCAAAAATACTTGGTTGCTTAGGTTTGCTTAGTCTTAGATTATTTAGCAATTTTTTTTGTATACATTATTAATGTTTTTTTGGCGTAGTAAAAATAATCTTTTTGCGAGAAAAGTGTATTCTATTTACAAGACAGTTTGATTACGGAAAAGCCATTATAATATAAATGTTAAGAATAATTTACATCTTGAACGTACAACAATATCAGAAATACTTGAAATGTTTATGTAAACAAGTTCCACATATATATTATGCTACATTTGAACAAAACTTTCATTATCAATATAATGGCATTTTGCCAAACAAGTTAAACAAATCTAGACACATAAACAAAAACAATGCCAAGCCTGTCATTATTTTTTATCAGCCTACTTAGATATACATATAAAAAGTAAAATTTCAAGAAAAATGTTTGTATTTGGCTTTTAAATTATTCATTTCTTATTCGGACACTTTTTATAATAAAATTAATACATAATTTTTAATATATTTATGAAATTGTGCCATGGAAGATGAAAAATATATATATTCAATGAATAATATTTAATTATATTGCGTGTCATATGTTTAAATATCCTTTAGGGGCACATGAAATAAGTAAATAAATATTGTCGAAATGTTGACTACGCTACTAACTTCTAAATCGTAACATTCATTACTTCTATTTCTAAAATGTAATACAATTATATATAAAAAACAGCCAGCTTTACCTTCAATTGTACGGCCAACACTAATTTAAAAAGCAGTTATTAATTATTTCAAAGTAATTCTCGAAAAATAAAAAATAAATACGCAATATTCTTTAACAATACACATAAGGTGCTGATTAACTATGCTTAGAGAATTAATCAATAAGTTTATCATTAGACGTTTCTCTGAATTAAAATGACTGTTATGATATTTGCACGTTTTTTTGTATGTTCTGATTTTATACACCTTCATATTTCGTAAGACAATATGGATTCTTAAATTATTTAAATTTTGATGTGTGTTAAAGGAAATTATATATATATAATTTAAAAAATATGTTATATATACTTTTGTACTAAATAAATTAAAAAAATAGCTTTTGCATAACGATATTACACTTTATATAACTGTCCAATTCTTTTTACTCAAATGTCATATGTAAAATGCTATGTAGAAGAAAGAAAAAATATTTTTTAAATCAGAAATATTCAGTTTTCTTAAAAGCTTTTGTTTCTTACCACAAGAGGGCTCCATTTCATCTTCGCCGCGTGGGCAGTCAAATTTGAGATCACACAGGGTTGAGGGAGCATTCAGACAGGAGATCCCATCTCCACCGGGACATGTTAGGGTGGATCCACAGAGTTAGAGCAATTGATGGGGCCGGAGTCTTCAGGGGCACAGCGAAGAAGACGGATTTTATCCAGGGCAATGAAGGACTTGGCCAGGCTGGCCTTGTGGCGTCTTATTTCGATGAATATGCGGAATGGAGAAATGTTGCGGCCGATCTTTACTTTAAGCTCTTTCCACCTAAATAATGAAGGTAAAATAAGCAATATATTAAGATATTATTTTAGTAAAAAAATGTTTATAAAATATTGAACATAAATTAGGGTTTTAGCCGTTAGGGGCCCAAAGTTTTCAAGTTTAAAACATTTATAGATTACAAGAATTGAAGAGCGTGCAAAGAATCCTTGAATTAATAATCAAAAGTTGATTTTCGAATGAAAATAGATTCGAATGAATACGTTCCATAATTTTATAAATATTTAAACAGTTCTCAGATCTCTTAGAATACATCATTGGTAGTACTTTTGGTAATATGGGATTACAAAAAATATAAATATAGAAAATACATAATTCAAGATCCAGGTTTTTTTAAACCTATCTGGTTTGATCGAATTACATCCTCGTGGATAAAATAAACATTTAATGGTTAAAATTAGTCTATGGAGCCAAGGATTTTTATCAAAATTTAGATTTTCCTCTCAGGATTAAACCTACTCCTCTAACATTGAGAGTTGACCACGCCTTAACTCACGGATCTATCCCCCTCAATTATTTTTTAAATACATTTATGGTGCATATACCGTTGATTACTCTTTAATTCTTATTCAAACAAATATCCATTCTTACAAAAGAATTAAAACAATGCAAATAGGATAAAAATTATTAAAACATATTCACATACAATATAAATATCTTTGTATAATGTTTCAGTATTGTGTTTTTAAGCGTGTTTTATGTTTAAAACTGACTGTTGATGACAAAGTACGGTCTAGTATGTGTAACAAGGCTTGTGTGAACTAAGGAGAACTGTCATTTCAAATAAATGTGCTACTAAACACTATTTGATAGATTTTCTATTAAAATAATAATTACTACAAAATATTTCAGAAGGGATGTAAGGCAGATAAACTCAGTCAAATAATAATTTTTAATATTGTTAATTTAAATGATTGGCGAAAGCCAAATATATTAATCTTTTTTTAGTTCTCATTTTTCCTCTTCCATGAGCAATGTTTACAGTTTTCTTTAAGAAAAATTGACGCTATTTTCCGATGTCAGCCACTCAAACTTTTTTGTTTTATATTGTTGTTTACATATTTGACATGATCCTTGAAGGGGAAATACTTGTCATCCATTATATATTAGAAATATATCTTGGTAGTATTTTAGGTGATACCAAAGAGTGTTTTGGGTGGGTATATCATAATTGCATAAAGAATAAAAACCTTGTTTTTATATTTTTATTATTTTGTAATAATTTATCTATTATTATAAATATTTTTTTGGTTACTTATATAACTTTCCTTTTTAATTGAGCGAAACTAAGAATCTGCAACAACATTGAAAGTGTGAATTGTATCGTTGTAAGTTCATACAGAGACAAAAATGGATAAGAAGATCATTTTATAGAAATTCAATTCTTATTTCACCAACTTATGACATTATATAATTTTATTTGAAATTTAGCCTTATTTTTATTGTTTATGTAAATATATATATATAAATATATTGTTTATATATATTTATATGTTTTATATATATATATAACAAATGGTATTGGTTTCGGCAGATGCTTAGTTTATTTATATTTAATTTTTCTAGACAAATAGCTTCAACATCCATCTACTTTTATGAGAAGCAATGGTCAAGTTTCCCTTCATAAGATGATGATGATAAATGACCCCACAATGAATTATGGCCAGTAATAGAAATGACTTGACGACCATGCCCTCAGTGTAAAAAACACCCAAGCATTCATGATGGCATCTCATTTTCTAAATTAGGATCATAAACCAAGGCTCATTGTTTGATAATCGGATCAGCTATAATCACTCTTCTTTCAATTGTGCATTTTATAACAAGTTTTTTGTTTCTTATTTTCTTTTTTATTCATCAAACATTTAATGTCACAACCAAAGTGTTAAGAGGTCTTATTCTTTTTCTGAAAAATATTTATTGTTTAAGTAAACAAATATTTTGAAAGTTGTTTATTATGTTCAGAAAACAATCTTGGCCATGGTTTTCGTGTCACAAAAATACCTCCTTATTGCCTGAGGCGGTTCATCATCTCTATTGAAATAGACAAAAAAAAACGAACAACAATTGCAGACTTATAAGTTTACAAAAGCAATTGCTTACGACCATGTCAACTGCATCAATTGAAGTAAAAACATTCATTACATTATTTTTTCTCATTATTTGGAACAATACATTACAATTAATGTGAGTAATGTGAATGAAAACTATGCATTGATGTTTTTAATAATTTCGTAATGGATTGCGAAAAACAAGAAAAAAAAATCTTTTTGTATACACGGAATCATTAATTTGTGAAATATTGAGAATTGTTTTGCTATTTTTAGACTTTATTTCTTCTAAATGAATGAAAAATAAGTATATTTTCAATGAGTCTTAGATTGACGTCAAATAATCGGTGTTTTATAATGTTCAAATGAAGCAATCTCTTTCTCTCTCTATATATATATATATATATATATATATATACATATATTTATATATATATATATATCGTGCCAGAAGTATATATATGGTTTAAAGTGGCAATTTTGACTTGGATATCTAAGAACGCTGTTGCGCGCCGCCAAAGGTGGAAGATGCAGAATTGGAGGAATTGCTCTATCAAGATCCGGTGCAAAGGCAAGACGAACTTGCAGAAACACTGCATATGTTTTTAGTACGTGTTTTAACATATTTTAATTTTTTGTTACTTATGTTTTCAATCTTATGCTAATTTTTATTACTTGTTTTTCTGTGTTTGTTTTTTAAATGAAAAAAAATGCTTATAGTCTGCGGACTATCAAAAAAAAAACTTGCAGAAACACTGGGAGTTGATTAATCAACTATTTCCAGACGTTTTCCAGCCATGGGACTGATCCTAAAGGTTGGCCATTGGGACTGCATGAATGGATGCCAAGAGACATCGAACACATTTTTTCACGTCCGAGCAACTGCTCCAACGGCACAAAAGAAAAGGTTTTTTAATTGAATCATTACTGGCGATGAAAAGTGGGTCCGTTACAATAATCCAAAGCGTCAGAAAACGTATGAATACCCCGGCCATACTACAACATCGACGGTATTTCATAATATTCATGGCCTGAAGGTTATGCTGTGTATTGATGGTACTAGTGGTTATGTTGTACTATGAGCTACTGCAACCGGTGAAACTATCACCGGGGACGTCTTCTGACGACAATTGATGCGTTTGAGTCGAGCACTTTAACAAAAACGACTGCAATACGCTGATAGACACGACACAGTTATTATGCAACATGACAATGCTCGGCCACATGTTGCGGCACCGGATTATAGATACTTATGAACGCTGGTAAATTCTACCGCACCCGCTGTATAGTCCAGACCTTGCACCATCTGATTACTATCTCTTTCGATCGATGGTTTGGCTGACCAGAATCTCTGTAATTACGATGAAGTCAAAAAATTGATCGATGACTGGATAGCTGCCAAACGGTCGAATTTTTCAAAAATGGGTTCTGTGCATTGTTCGGAAAAGACTTGGGGTTGGTGTCCAGTAATTTCATCAAGCGTAAATTCGTCGCGGACCTTTTTATAGCCGTTTTTTGTCGCAGGTAAATACATCACTTGCTCTTTTATAGTCAGTCAGTTTTGTTGCTCTTCTTTTGTCGCGGGTATTTTTGTCACCAAGCTTTTTTGTAGTGAAGTATTTTCGTCTTTCATCTTTTTTTTCGTGGGTATTTTTATCACCTAGCTTTTTGTAGTGAAGCGTTTTCCGCGCGATTTATTGTTTTACTTTGTAGACCTAATCTCGTTCGCTTAGTCGGTGGTACCATGGGGTTTAAATCTACCGCTGACACTCTTTAGGGAGAAAAGACAAGCAGCCTAAGAGTTTTGCACAACTAAGCCTTGGTTGTTCTGCCGGGAGTACTATGGGATTGTAATCGACCACCAACTCTTATTAAGTTGAAAAACACTCGGCCTAATACTTTCGTAGACCTTAATCTAAGGGTATACGCCTACTTAACCGGGTGTCACATGGGCTTAAAATCCACCGCCGACTCTTCTTAAGGGGGGGAAACCCGGCCTAAAAAATATATACCCTAATTTAAAGATTGCACCGGCCTCAGCTGGGTGCTATATGGGTTCAAAACCTACTCTTATCGTAAGCTGATCATAGAGATAGATTCTGTCTCTATGATCAGCTTACGATGACACATCGTAATGATCATAGAGATAGATTCTGTCTCTATGATCAGCTTACGATGACACAAATATTGGACACAAAATACAGATAAAGGGAATAAGCTCGCTGTATCTTTGTATCTCTATGATTTAAACCCCATGGTACCCCCGACTAAACGAACGAGATTAGGTCTACAAAGTAAAAAATAAATCGCGCGGAGAACGCTTCACTACAAAAAAGCTAGGCGACAAAAATACCGACGAGAAAAAGACGAAAGACAAAAATACTTCACCACAAAAAAGCTTTGCGACAAGAATACCCGCGACAAAAAGAAGAACGACAAAATTGACTGACTATAATAGAGCAAGTGATGTATTTACCCGCGACCAAAAAACGGCTATAAAAAGGTCTGCGACGAATTTACGCGCGATGAAATTACAGTAAACCGTGGGGTTGGCGATTGGCAAAACATTGAATATTAAATTTGTATAATTTTTCTTCAATACGGCTTCAAATTTCGTAAAAAATGCACAAACTCATGCATACACTTAATATTATATATATATATAAATATTGTGATATTCTTTTTTCACGTTTTTGAGATTTGAAAGTCTGGCTCCCCCTAGAATTTTACCTTATTGTTTAGAGACAATCTTGTGAAAGTTAGGACGAAATCGAATAACGAAGTTATCTTGAACTTTTTCCCATTCAACCGTCTCTTAAGTCTTCAATGTAAATGCTATTTTATAATTATTGGATGCAAAAAAAAGTAGGATTTATTTTCAAATATTTTTTAATACAAAATACATGTGATATAATATTAAATAGTCGTATTTGGGGTATTTAAAAAGACTAAATATTTTGCTTCATTGCTAAACGATATTATATGAGGAACATACACAAAGACATAATCAAATATTGAATCAAACAACAATCAAGTCATTTCATAAATCCACATAATCTTGTATCTGGCATATATTCTTGATTATTGTTAGCTCTTTTCCTATATTTATTAATTTTAAATCTATCAAAACCTTCAATGATAAAAATAATCAATTTTTCACTCAATTCCTATATTTTTATGATTATGATGTAAGTTATAATACAGTGTTATTTTATTTGAAAAATATATATTATATTGTTTTTAACAATTTATAAATGCATATTATCATCTTAAATTACTCTTATTGATTTATCAGGTAGAATCTAAGGATTGATTTTAAAATTTGTTATTTTCTATTTGATTCGATATAATTATATCCGACGAGATATAAATAAGCATACAAGCGTGTAAATAATATATCGAATATAGGATTTTACCAATGGGATTGACCAAAATTGACCTTCCCCTCTCGGAAGTACTCGAACCTGCGCCCTCATCAATGAGACTTGATCACATCTTAACGCACACTGAGATATTTCAAACCCTTTGTAGGTATTCTATCAGGAAGTCAAACTTTAATCTGAACCATTTTATAACTACTCGACACATAGCGAGATATGTTTAATATCGTAGAACGGCTTAAAATGAAAATCATATTCTTATATTGCTTGTTAAATATAGCTCTGAAAGCTAATACCATTATGAAGAAATATACCCTCATCATATAATCGACTCTTCAAACTTTTATTTTCATTTTATTGTATGATGATGTCTCATATAAGAAAGAACTGATCATTAAAAGGCAATCCAAAAACTGACCATAAGTTGACCATCTGTTTGCTGAAGGAGTATAATACGCATATCATAATTGACTTAAGTCTGCGCTTATGCATACAATATCTTTTATGTGTGATGTAACGGTTTTTAATGTCTTTTAACCATCATAAAGTTTATAGATATTTTATAATATTGTGTATGTTTGAGAAAGCTCATACCTTTTTCTATAAATGTTGGACAAAAAAAATCACATAAGAATATGGTTATAAGGGTGCTTATTTATTTCATTAATATATCAATATATCAAATGAAGGAATATAACGTAGCGGAAAAGCAAATTTGTAATTAGAAGATTAAGTTATAATTTAAATTTGAACAATAAATCATATGAATATATATATAAATATATATTAGTTTATGTCATACTTTACATATGATATTTTATCAATGTTTTTATCTGTCAAAGTAGGCATGTTATTTACTTTCAAGGCCTTGACGATTGAGGAAAAAAGGAATAGACGATTTCCATGGAGACAATATACTTGAAAGCCAAATATAATCATCATGTCTCTTCATGTGTCATATGACCTTTAACTATGAGAGAAAAACAATGAAGTAGTAGCCTCAAAAAATAATTAATATCAAGCAATAGGAAGTATTGGAACTACGAGGCTTGACCATCTGATACATTGTTTTTGATAACGCGCACCAAAACTCAATTATGAAGGGTTCCTTAATATATTTAAAACAAACAATATATAATAGTATTAATTTTATTCATAAATGTGTGCAATATTTTTATTAGCTTTCCATTTTTTATAATATGGTATATAAAAATAAAGACAAAATAGACCGGCGAACTTTCGAAATTTAAGGTTTTAAAATGTGTTGTTATAAAAACTGCTCATTTTTAAGACGGGTAAATTGTTAATCATGACAACAAGATATGAATATAAAAATCAATTTCTAAGATGTATATCTTTAAAATAGGTGAACCATTAACGATTGTCAACAAGATAAAAATAACAAAAAAAAATCAGTCAAAGAAGAGAATTCAACACTGAACATTTCCTTAGAAAGGATGAACAATGATAAGTAGGCGGGTCAAAAAGTAAGGAATCTATTGAGATGCCAAAGATGCCTTTTTATTATGTTTTTCGCTAATGAAATATAATAAAGAAAATAATGTTTAAAAATAAAATTCATATTAAGGACCAAGCTATATCTATAAATAGAACAATTAATAAAAAACAAATATATATATTTTTCTACAGATTCACAACAAAGGAACATTTCGAAACAAAATAATATATATTGAAGTTTGTTTTGTTTCTTTGTTTATCGTTGTTCTATTGTAGCACGGATAAGTTAATTCTCCAAGGAGCATTGAATTATAAGATTATGTTTTTCATTGAAAATATCCAAATAAAATATCCAAATAAAATCCTTACTTTTGAGAAGAATTTTTTTTTTGAAAAATCGTATTACCTTCCATGCGTCGTATCATTTTGTGTCCCATGACGAAACTTCTGTAGGGCGTATATGCATTATCCACGTTCTCGATTCCCACGATGATATGAGCACCCTCGATGTCTTGAAAGAGAACAGTCATCTCCACGGTACACTGATTCCCAGACTCTGCCAGGAGGGCACTCAGAAGTCGCTTGTCAGAAATCTCCTCGGCCTCAGACAATGGCTTACCCAATAGATATAGGAAGGAGCCTAAAGGGAATGAAATTAAAAGCTATTAATTAAACATACGAGAAAAGTATTTCAATATTTTTGTTTAATATTATATTATCATCGATTTTAATACATAGTATTTTTAAAGTATATTATAATTTTATCAATAATTATTATTTTAAATAATACTATTCATATTTTGGTTTTAGTATATATTTATAATATTTTATTAATATATTTTTCTCAACACTATTAATAATACATACTAAGGATATTCAACTATAATAGAAGGACCAATAATATTTTCGTTCATATACAATGAGATTTTTCTTTATAACAGATATTAATAATAACACCTTATGTAGTACTTTATCCAATACTCGTTCGAATCGTATCCAATGAAAAGCATGGATCTTATATTGTAACTTTATTAGGTAAATATAGGGAAAAGCGATTCGGAAGAAACTGAAAAGTAGGGGGACGTAAGCCGTTAGATAGCGAGGGGGGAAATGATATAATTATTAGATACACAAATGTTTTAAATTCATTAGAAATATATATAGTCCTAACTGTTTTTATTTCAACTTGTTTAAAACATAATAAACGATGATATTTTTATCTAAGAAAAAATGTTTTTTATAGTTTATAAAAAAAATAATAAATGAGGATAAATATTTTTTTTATAAAAAAAGCGAGTAAAACCTGAAGTTGTATAATTTTAAATGACGCCCTTCTTTTTACAATAAAGTATCACAAGTAAACATTAATCATAATAATAAAATGGAGGTAAACTTCAAAAAATATAAATATATTTCCAATGGTAATTGCAAGAATTATGAAAAGCATTAATGATTTAATGTGCATTTTTCTTGCAATTCTTTGAGTAAAAAATATATTTTTTTACTTTCTTTATAGAAGCTGTGAATAGAATGATTAAAAAGTGTACTTTAACCAACTTTCCTTTTATAGATTAAACGCCTTGATTAAACAAAAGAAAGTAAAAGGGTTACTTTGCAATTCATTAGAGGAGCATTGTCTTTAAAGATCTCTATATGTATTATTCTCATGACCACTAATGCTAAGTTATCATTTTTCATATAGATATTCCAGTTACAATATGATTTATATAATTTTTTTTTTGAAGAATAATATTATTCGTTTCTCTTCGTAACTGTTGAATTGAAGGTATTTGAAAAGTTTTATTTAATATTTTTAAAGCGACTTAAAAAATTATATCATTAGACTAATGTTTTTGCTCAAAAACATATTATTCCATTGCTTATGGTATCAAGATATATATATATATTTAGGTTTCTGGAAAATAAGATATTTTAAGCAAACATACTTTACGGTCTATTATTATTTAAATAAGATGCAAATATTGATTAGATACTTCAATAAATCTCTCTTTCAAAGTAATATCTATATTCTATGAAAAAAATATTGATTTTCTTAGGTCAAGGCGAGGTTGTATGCAACATTAATGTTTTTAGCCTACATGAGGTAAAGTTAGTCAATGCCTTGGGGAAGTGTAGACATTAGATTATAAATAATTTATTTATATAAGTTTGCAATGAATTGCCACCTTTTCTTTAAAAATGCATAATTTAAAATAAAAATATTTCAGCTATTCAAAGTTGTAATCATAAAAGTTACGGTTATTAATCAAATTAACCAAATTATATTTTAATTTTGTGATATACTATTTTTATATACTTATTTCAAATACATATTTCTGTCTATATGATGTGGTTTGATGAAAAGAAACAATAGATAAAATGGTAGATGCTTCTAAAAATATGATATATAATGGGATCTCCTGTGGGGGGAAAACAACTTTTATATCTTCTGTTCAGTTTTCTATTGAACTATAAAAAAGATGAAAAAGCTTACAAATGTTTAATTCATAAATATGAAATAAATAATCAAACAATACGTTAAAGAGCTTATTATGATGGAGCTAATAAATATAACAGAGTAAAAGAAACTCAATTGATTACCCATAGCAATTGAAATAACATAAAGAAATATGTCTCTTTTCTCTCTATCTCTCTCTCTCTATATATATATATATATTATATAATATATATATATGAATCTATATTATATACCACAAAAAATTATTTCAAATGTGTGTTTTACAAATAAAAGTAACATACATGTAAGATAAAGAAATACTATGCCTCTCTTATTTTTATCTCTCTCTCTCTCTCTCTCTTATATATATATCACAAAAAGATGCATTTCAAACGTTTGTTTTACAAATAAAAATACGTACGTGTAAAGTATTCTTTCCTAGCTCCAAAAGACACAAAAATCATTCTTGCGTGATAAGGCACAATAAACATTTTGCATAATACATTATCTGCGTTTGAGATAAGCATTCTCTAGTTTACAATGTATGAGTACAAAGAAAGAAAATAATAAATAGTTAACATTTTTTAAACCAAATTTACTTGTGGTTTTAGGTTTTGTTAGTAAAGATTATATATATATATATATATATATATTAAATAATATTTTATATGTATTGGTCATGAAATTTTATATATATCAAATTTTATGTTTTGTAAAAAAGTGTGTAATGAAATGATTTTACTTTGGAATTCATAAAATCGAAATATTCTGGTAATATTTCTATTTTTAGCGTAATTATTTCTTTGCTTTACTTTTTTCTATCACACTTTAAAAAATAAAAAATAATTGTGATTTTTCATTTGAAAAATTAATTTGGCAACTGTTCAATATAAGGTTTCAATTCTTGGGGTGGATTGGGGACCTAAAGGCATTCATGTAAGCAATTGGAACAAAATGTCGTCTCATATCAGTAAACTCATCAATAGTTGGAGAGGTTATAATATACAAAAAAGAATAGACCATTATAATTCAAAATTATCCCAACCGTTTTATATAAGGCTTCTGCTTCTCCTTGGTTGGCAGAAAAAGCATTAATAGAGGAGGAGGTTTGGCTCCTAAAACTTTTTCACAAACTATATCTACCATCTATTAAGCGTCCAATTAAGCAAATCGGCGGAGGTTTAGCTCTTCTATCCCACATACTCCCTAAGGTCTATATAAAAACATTTATTGGCATTACAAGGAATCCAGACATGGAGTGGAGGACAACGATATTTCAAAATGGACTGTATATGCGCCTAATGTTTGGATCAGACTTAACAAATTCGTCAACAAACGCAATTTCAAAAATTTGGGCTGCTGCACAGCGAGTTGTCTGGAAGTTTGTTCCAAAATTTCAAGGGGACTCTACCGTAGATATAGTTCGTAAGAATTGCGTAAAAAAGTTATTTTTCAAAAATCTCAAGAGCCCAAATTTGTTAGAAGAAGAAGCCATCAACAATAGTTTTTATCAATTCATAAAATATGTTCAGATAATTTTATGGATGGGAGATTTAGGTTTTGTCTCTTAAAAGCAGCCCGTGAACACAAACCACCATGTCCGTGGCATCTTAAACTGGTACCCCCAAGCTCACAGGAGGAAGCTAATTCCATTGCTAATAACATATAAAAAATTTGTGCCTCCCTGAAAAATGGAGGAATATAATTTTACATTCTTTGACGGGAATCCATGATGGAAAGAAATTTACATCAAAGTTGCAGATATCTGGTAACTGTATCTATTTCTCAAACCATTGCATAAACTGTGGCAAACTATACAATACCGTACTACACGCTTTTGTGGATTGTCCTTATGTATCCATCCTCAAAAAGTTTGTGGTGCTTAATGTGAGAGGCTGGATAAAAGTGGAGACAATTATGTGAGAGGAATTATTTTATTTGGATTGGCGAAGAAAACTGGGCCCCAGTCACCCAAGGCAAAGTTGATTGGATTTGCCATTCTCAACTCGAAGGCGTGGATTGCCAACTGCATCACAAACAACAAAGTTGTGAGGAACGAGGATTTGAGGAAAATAGTCATATCGGCTGCAGCACGGTATTCTACCCTGGCACTCAAAATACCTTCCCTTTTAGATGACTCCTGGACCAGCGCCGCCAACATTGTAAAGTTTTACCCATCAGGATCAAGTCACTATTTTAAGTTAATCAAAAAAATTATGAAATTTTATAAATAATTGTATTGTGTTATCTGTTTTTAATAGTGTTTGATAGTCGATAATGTCTTTGTTCAGAGTTTATCATACACTATAATGTTTATTTATATTTATTCATGTATATATGTCCATTTTATATATACATATATTGTATGTCCTCTCTGAACAAATAAAGGAAGGAAAAAAATAAGAATTCTTTGTTCCAACAATTTGAAAGAATACTATTTGTTAAATAACAATACTTATTTCCAATCTTTTTACGTTTTAAAACAAGTTTTATATTTATATTATTGCATCATCATTTGTACCTAACAAAGAACTATGTTTAAAAAATATATTGTTGAAGAATCTCATTGAACATATTTAATTCATTTTTTATAGCACACATTGCCTACAAAATAATTGAGCAAAGTACTTAAATGTAATTATAGAACTTTTGAAATATTTTAATAATTAATACTTCTTTAAAAACACGTTCTTTGTCAAAAAAGGGCTTTGTTATTTATTAATGTATTGTTTAATTATAAAATAGGTAAAATACTTATAAAACTAATTTCAAATATATTTAATCATTGTTAGGTTATTTGAATTACTAAATTGTGTTATTAACATTATTTGGACTTGGATATTAAAATTCTTAATAGCTTTTATTGCTTTAATATTGATAATTTTTATTTTTTTGTCATTTATGCACTTCCCCAGAAGAAAAATTTAGAGTTGCCATGTTTTTTTATATGTTTTATTTATGCAGAGAGGAAAAGACCAATTTAATTCGTTTTGCTCTAAAGTTCGGCCAATTGCATGCAAGTCTACTTGTTTAGAGAGTCGGTACGAATAACGTAAAAAAGTTGAAAGGGAGTGCAATAGCCGAGAAGGTTAAGGCGTGTTCAACTCTCAATGCTGGGGGACCAGATTTGAATACTTCAGAGAGGGGGTGGTCATTTTAGTCCACTACCTCATTGATAACATCATAGGTTCGAGTGACTAATTTACACGCTAGTATATTTATTTATATCTCGTCGGATGCAATTCTATCGAACTATATATGCAAAAAAAAAGTTGACGGTACAACAATCCCGGTCTGGACAAAGGACGGAGGTATGATATACCACTTCTGAATAAAAATTTCTGGTGCTTACAACATTCTTTGAAGTATGGATCGTAATATTTAATCTAAACTTTCCTTTTTTTAACTATATATCATTGTTTAAAAATATTAGTAGAAATGAGTGTATTTATAGATGTTTTTCGTATATTTCAAAAAATTGAGTATTTTATTTTAAATGTAAGGTTTAGTTTCATGTTTAATGTTTGCTTATATAATTTTATATTTATTATCTCTTTTTTTTCTAAAGTCACATTTTTTAATAAATAAAGATTTGCCGGTTTATTCCAAGGTCCATAATTTTATTCTTTACAAATAAATCACTTCAAAAAATCAGAATCAAATCAGTAAACTTGCAACATTTTTGCCCAACAGTAAATTTAAATATAAAGACACTATTAGTAATATTTAGAATATTCGACATCATCGCATTTGGAAGATGGTGAACTGAATTTTTTTTTCTAACCAGTTCGCTTATTATGTAATAAATAAAAATAAGATATTTAAATAAAACCCAAAGCAAATGTGTTATAAAAACATAAATAAACATTATAGTACAGAGTATCGTTAATACGACGTAGCACATGACATTACAAAAGACTCATCTTCACTGACCATTACATCTATACATTCTTCGATGATACTACGAAATGCTTGGCATATGACATTTACGACTGGTCAATTTATTTAAAAAATGGTCCGAGGTTTTGGCTGCCATTGGCAGAGAAGAAGTTTTGCCTTGTTTTATATATTTAAAAGATGAATTTCATTAAAGCCTTAAAAAATGCAATTTTTTACATGAGCTTTTAGTGTTTTTTTTTACTTTTTTGCCGACTAAATCATAAATACATATCGTAAAACGACACAAACTAAACAGTTGCATGAATGTATGGGGGATGCACAAACTACTCAAATATTTAATATTCGTATATTTTTCCTTAAGAGAAATTACATTACGTTGTTTACCTACATCTATCTTATATTAGATTAGTGTGATATTCATTTTTGAACAACATAACACACTAATCATTCATTACCGTTGTAAATATTTTGAAGCTTTTAAGGTCCTTATGAATAGTTTTTTAGTTTGATAAAATTCATTTATTTGATTAATAATTTCTTTAAAAGAGACAATAAATTGTTATTTAAAAAATAAAGATTTGATTTGTTGTTTGTACTAAGATAATATAAAATGGACTTAGAACACGTCACGCTTTCTCTTGATCTATAATCGTATTGAATTAAAATGTAAGATTTGATAAAAGTTTTTCATTTAAGGGTTTAAAAAAACTTCAGTACAACATTCACATTATTTGTCTAAAACATTTGACTATTTTATATGTCTTAATGATAAGGTTTTACAACATGGTTGAAGTATATATTTTAAAAACATGGTATTTAAATAAAATAGAACATATATATATATATATATATATATATATATATATATATATATATATATATATATATCATCGTAGTTCAGCTTAAGCAAAACCTTAAATTAAACTTTTAATTCAATAGTTTTGTTTATAAAAATAAAAGTTATGGGGCCATTTGGAAACAAAATTTATTTTGATTCAAATCAAAACGATGAAGTCTTTTTATGATCGATTTTATGGGGTATTGAAGTGAAATGGAGGGACCTAAGGAGATGTGGGGATATTCGGAATTGACGGAATTGGAAAAACAAACTGTGTCCCTGTTCGTTATAGCTCTGAAATATTCGATTTGTGAATGATAATTATTGTTTAAATGTTTATTTCTATGTATAACTTGATTCTAAAAACTAGATTTTAGTAGCATTATTGTTGAGACGAGAGTTTTATTATATTAATATTTGTTATTAAATAATCTTTATAAAAAACCTTGAGTATGAAAAATGTATGCTCTTCTTGATAACCATACGCAATAAATACACCCATGAATTAAAAAAATATCTTTAAGATTAAATCAATTGCTAATATTAACCGAAAAAGGGTTATTGAGCATAATAAACTGCAAAATCATCATAAAAAGGACTTATTTTATTTCTTTCAATTTCGTTTTTTTACTATTTGAACATTTAAATAAGATCAATAATTATTTTTTCTTGTGGTAAACAAAATATTTCTCACAGGGTACTTCGCTGAAGCTTGCTTAAAAACAATGTTGTGTGGTTTGACTCCACTGGGATCAAGCTATATTTTATGGGTCACATAAAAAACAATTTTCCTCAAAACATAATAATCATTTTACAAATTGTTAAAAAGTGGAAATGAAAACAATAAAAAAATACAATAACAGTATCTCTATCATCCCTTTCAATTGAATAAATCTTTTTAGAAATACAATAATAAAAATTTAATTAGTTTTTATACTTGATTTCAAATCAACATCCAAAGTTATGAAAGTAACGAGTTTGTATTTAATAAAACATTATTTACAATTTATACTTCAATGAGGTCACGGTTTTGTAACATATATCACATTTTCTTCTTGATTTTATAAAAATCTACCACATGTTTAAATACATTTGCCTTATTACATAGGTAACATATTTTTGTTGAGCAACAAAAACAACAACACTGTTGTATACCTAAGTGTATTAATGGTAAAGGTGTCATTTTCGATACCTAAGCATCTTTGATCAAATCCAGTGCCTCTATTTGTAGAAGTTGATAGCTGTTGATCTTGACTTCTACTATTATTTACAAACTTTGAACGGTACACATCCATATTTTTTGTTTTGTCAGTCATTGTAGCAAAATTAAAATATACCCCATCATGTGCTGAGGTGTTTATTTCCACAACCATATTAAAATATGGGGGTTCTTCTTGATTTGGGGTATTATCTACTAGGATAAGTATGATATACTCGTATTGAACTGAAACAAAACGATTTTGGACTCACTGAAAAGAAAACTTACTCCTGACAAAACATAATTTTGCATTGTCATAGGAATCTGGAGATGATTTGATCAGTGATAGAGAGTGGCGACCTGCACAAGAAACCTGTGTCATTCCCTGATTCCGATGACGGTAATGGCATTTGGATGCTCAGATCCATCAACAAGCTTCTCCTTAGTCCAGATATTTCTACGAAAAATACGACCCTTGAAAGTTGTTGATGAAAGCTGTTTTAGTTATAAAGTCGCATCAAAACTATACCCGTTGTTAGGAATTAATTGGAAGGGAGTATATCTGAGTCTCTGTATGATATTAAGAAAATACTGATAATGATGATATGTTTTGTAAAATTATAAATATACTCTCAAAGAAGGCTATACCTTACATGCATCTTAGACTCTGAGTACGGATAATTAGAAACCTTTATGTACTTTTGTATATTCATAGAAAATACCACCCTGATTTCGTTTAAAGTAACTAATATAACCACCTGTTTTTCAAAGATACAATGTCATGAACCCCATTTAATAAATATATATTCCAAACCCTTCGACTTTGAGAGCTGAGAAGCACCCGGTTAAAAACTTAGTAATTTATACATAAATATGCAAAAGTGTAAGTCTGCCGGAACAAAATAACTTAATTATATAGCAAACGCGGCAGTAAATATATTCATCAGAAAAACGTATATCCATAGTTTAAAATCGAAGAATGTGTCATTCAATGGATTGATATAATCGTATTATGTACATAAAAGTTAAAAATGCCAAAAGCCAATCTATAGATAATGTCAAGGGGATGCAACACGAATCCCTTCAGTAAGACGTCCATTCAGTATGGCAAAATCTATGACTGCTTTATAGAATATATGTATCTATAAATAAATAAAATTGATGCTTTCAAACATATAAGAAATAATATATATTTTATGTTACTCTGAATATATTAGTATATAAGTAATATTTTTTATCACGTTAAAAAGAATAGGTAAGGATTTATATGTATATGAAACTATAACTATTTGAGTATTTACAATGTTTCAATATATGAACTTAAATAAAAAATCAAAAAAAATACTTTTGCTATATTAATTTGTACAAGTTTTACTTACTATAAATAAGAAAAACACATCAAGTATGTCAAAGTATTGGCAAATACTATCCATAAAATATAGGGGGTGTCGATATCGAAGGGGTATTATTTTTTCAGGCATTCTTGTCTTCAATCATATGCTTTTAAACATATATAATTTATGTACTAAAAAAATATAAAAGAGGAATATGTGACACCTAAAAATATATTCCATGTTTGTAATAAGATGGTTTCCAAGACATAAATATTTTTTTGCATTGTTTATTATTTATATTCTATTACATCTTCAACAAACATAAATAGTTCCAATACATAATCCACAATAGAGAAATATAATTTTCTTTTCAACATTAGGCAAGTCATGTGTTTTTTTAAATGCTTACAAATTAAGTTATCTGATTGTGTTAGAGAAGATAAAAACAAAAAGACAAGCTGTCCTTTGTTTTAAAATGGGATTTAAAAAGTTTTTCAAATTGAAGTATCATAAATATGTTCGTGGAATAAAAAAAATATCTTATAATGAAAGCAATAATTTACTTTTAAAATCAATTATTTAATTAAAAAGATAACTAATTACTTTATAGGAGCATAAAAAGGAGCAGGTGTTCATCTAAAATGAAGAAAAAACATTATAAATTCAAGAAAATGTTAAAAAACAATATCTTCAATTATAATTCTCAAGAAGGTGTATAAAATATAATCATTTGTTTTTGTTACCCCTTTTTACCCAATTAGTTAATATTCTAATAGATATAACCAACTTAACAACCATGAAATTTAGTAATATTACCATATAATTTCTAGCCATATTAACTTCTTTATATATATATACAAGGGCGGAGTGGCCATCGGGAGTACCGGGCCACTGGCCTCAAGAAGCATAAACGACCGTTGACAGCCTCCCATTGGCATATTGGGGCCGTATAAGGCCGGCGAGGGCATAATTTTCCCGGTAGATAAATTATTCCCACTCCGTTCCCTATATATGTATGTATATATACTATCTATCTATCTATCTATATATATATATATATATATATATATATATATATGCATGTTCAGATAACTCATTCATTATAAACACCCGCTTTATGTTATATAAAAGAACCCCATTTTTATTTTCAGGGGGTACATGAATTTAGATACAAAGGAGAGAATGCACTTTTTGCATCTAAAACTGCAGTGTGAACTCACCAATAATAATATTATTTGTTTTTTCAGATATATAGAGGCATTAATTGAGGGCCTACCCTGATTTAGTTTTATTAAAGTGCATGGAATGCCTATCCATTCATTTTTCTTTATTGCTTTTTTTGCCTCCATATATATATTTTTTATTACGACGGAATTGCAGCCTAAAAAAGATAAAAAATAGCTGTTAAAATGCTCACTCGTAACTTTATTTAATGATATGGCTTCAATTATTATTATGACAATAGTCTTATTTTTCAAGGATGGGGCTTTGTATAATAATTTTGAAGTATAATTTGCTATGTGTTTAATGATTATAATTTAATTGTATATGTTTTAGAACAAGTAAATATAGTTGTTTCATATTTCATACAATTTTTTCTTCTTTCGAATATTCTTTATTATTTATATGTTATAATAAAAAGTATAATAAATTCAAATTTACATTATAGTTATTTTTTTTGCTATATGGTTCGATAGAATTAATCCCGACTGGATATAAATAAGCATTATAGCATTATAATTAGTCTATCGAACCTAGGATCGTTATTTTAAAATATCTAAATAGGGCATTACAATTAAAATGTTTTACATGACCTGATTAA
>CP045904.1:15279636-15305941 GCA_013387185.1 Caligus rogercresseyi
CATCATTTTATCAATAGATTTAAGAGAATAATTCAATGATATATATATATATATATATATATATTATATTATATATCTATATGGCTATATGGTTCGACAGAATGCATCTGACAGGATATAAAGAATCAGTGATAGCATTCTAATTAGTCTATCGAACCTATGATCTTTTCAATGAGGAAGACCAAAAATGACCATCCTCTCGCGGGATTCGAACCTGGCTCCCCCAAACAATGAGAGTTGAACAAGCCTTATCACGCACGGACTATTGCACTTTCCTCACATTATTTACAATTACGGTGGTTTATAATTCATGTAGTGTAAACGTAAGTAAAAAGGATTATTGTCTCATATGTGATTCCCAGCTGAGGGATGGAAATTTTATATCGATCAAAATATGAACATCCATCATATTTCAATAGATATATGCAAATATTATATATAAATGCATATATCCTATTATTGTTGCTTTTTTATTTGAAGTAACCACGCAATATCTAATATATATATAATTTCAATATATATTCATTAAAAAATAAAATACTTACAAAAATTTAATTATTCCTGACGTCATAAGTTTTAAAACTTTAATTTATGCTATATATTCTGTAGCTAATATCTTTTTCAAAACTCCCGATGGAGTAAACACTCTTCTTTTTTGGCTTTTCAAATGCATATAACCTTCTGGATCCTATAACAATAAGGAATTAAAAGTTTTAACAATGAAGAACTTCTTTCCGTTGCAAGTGTTTAAATGCATCAGTTGGAAGGCACTACACAATAGAATTATTGCATGTAAAGTCGGTTAACGAGATGGATTCACTTTTATATGTTATAGTCACATTTATGTTTTAAGGATAGATAGACTGAAATATAACGTTGATTGTGAGTCTCCATGCATCTTGGCTTTTCCAGTTGTTTGATGTAAATAGTAAGAAGTGATCTTTTCTTGTATATTTGTAATATTTTGTTGTTCATATTGTGTTTAGTCATATATAATAAAACTATAGTTCAGTATCTAAAAATAAAGTATGTTCAATACACAGGATATATCTTTTTTTGTCTATTTCATAGAATCTTTCTCTCGGGAGTCGACCTACGCCCTGTACATTGAGAGTTGAACACGCCTTACAACACTGATCTAACGCACTCTCCTAGTTTTTTTTGCCTATGGTTCGATAGAATTAAGCACCGTCTGGATATGATTAAGCATTATAGCGTTAAAAATGAGTCTACCAAACTTGGATTTAATCAATGGAGATTACCCATGATTAACCTTGCCCTCTCGGTATTTGAACTTTGTGTGTATGAAATTTAAGCGATTCCCTGGGGGTTTTTAAAACCTAATGTTGCTATTTTTGAAGCTTTTAAATATACCAAAATGACAGACAATATTAAATTCCCCTTTAAGCAATATTAAATATTTATTTGCAAAGTAATTAAAGACAGACTCCAACCTAAAGGTATATAACCTACGGGCAATCATTATTGGTGCAGTCGTCTTTCTTTAAGCATAATCTTGTTCGTGGAAATGGGTTGGATATATAATTGTGCTTTTTGCAAAGCGAACTCTTAAATTTAAAAAATTGATCTTAAGAAGTAATTGGCCATTTCTAAGGATTTTTTTCATTTTGTTTTAGGTTATATTTAAAAAAAGGGTTTCTTTACTCGTATTTTTACCTATATAGGTGGGGTGAACCCCAATACCCCATTGTTGTTGAATACTTCTACAAGACAATTATCTTGTGCTAGGTTTCACCAATTGTACTGCTACAGAAAACATAATTTTCTTTGAAAAAGGTCTGAATTTTTTTAAATCAAAGTCCTTGAGGCTGGCGCTGAATCGGCCGGTGCTGAATCGCCGGCGCTGAATCGGTGGTGCTGAATCGACGGCGCTGAGTCGGCGGCGCTGAATTGTCACATTCCCGGATGGAAGATACTTTATGCCGTTGATGGCAGTTTACCACGTGGCATCCTCCTCCTGTGGAATCTTCAATTCAAAGGCCGTGTATCTGGCTGCTGCGGCTAGTACAATTCCTCTATCTTAATGGTTAATATGTTTTTTGGGTAATTTGTTGCTGTATAATAGTTTTAAAAACAGTTTTCTTAGTAAACAAAGTAAGTAATTTATAAAAAAAAATGAATTATGATAAATAGCGTTTACCTCAGTACAATTATGTGTTACTAAATTTACACAATATGGGTTGCTGTTTTTGTAACTTCATACCTATTTGAAAATATATATTCTATTCTATATTAAAATATATTTTTGCAAAAACAAAACAAAGTCATTGTTCAATATTTTACATCTTCTTTAGTAAACTATAGAATGTTACTTCTATAATTCTTTGTGTGCCCACGTCCTATGGACAACTTCTTAAATATCCCTGCTATTTTATGATAAGTCATATATTTTCCCTTCTTCATCCAAGTGTTATCATAATGGTATCATTCAAGACTCCTTTCATAAATAATATCTTCTGTAGATTAATGATCATAGCGCTTTTTATTTGATATGCTTACGATTACTGATATGGGGTTTGTGCCCATTTATTATATAAAATATATGATTGCTTGCTAAATAATACAATAATAGGACAAATATATTGCCATTTGTAATGAAATTCCATGGAAGGATATTTCAAACATTCATATTTATAAATGTTAAATCTTTTATGATTTGGTTATTTATCATAATTGTTTTTTGTCTCTAGTATAGAAGATAGTTTTGTCTACCGACTGATAACGGATTAAATTATGGTGTGGTTGGGTTAGCCTATGAATAAAAAACATACAACCTTTTATTATTCAAAATTATATATTAAAAACCTAGTACAATATCTGATTTTCACAAATATTAATCAATATTTGAACTGTGTTTGTTGTGTCAATATTTTTTTGGAAATTATCTGGGCGCTTTCGATTGTATACACAATTTAATTATCTTGTTTTGACACTTTCATAGCCATCCATTATGCAGAGAGCAGTGAAGGAATCATTTGCTCACCCGAATAGGACATTTGGGTATTCATACAACTCCCCTAAAAGCTAAAAAAAGGATATAATATTTGCAAAATACTTTCTGAATATCAATTAACCATTCACAAGCAAAATATTTGATCGCTCACATCACATGCAACGTACTAAGACTGAATCGCTACGGTCCTACAAGATGTTTTTTCCAAATGGAGAGTCCTGAAATAGCCTCTTAAAAGAGTTTACCCCCTTGAAAAATGGTCACAAGATGCTAAGAAACTAAATTATAAGAAGGATCTGATGATTCAATCTCTTAGAACTCTGAGTCATATATATTTCATAGTTTTCTTAATATTCATTTCATTATTTCTCTCAATTACAATTTGTAATTCCCGCCCTTACACTTTACTTACATGGAAATATATTCCCATAAAAAATAATTATAGTATTTATATCATATGCTACTGGCATATTTAACAAGATCTTAAGTATAACGTTCTCAGGTACCTCTGTTTTTTACATATGCCTTTTATTTGCTTAAATACATACTTAATTTATTTTATAAATGAGGGCAATGTAACTGCGCTGAAAAGCGGCTTAAAAAGGCATAGAGAGAGCAGCCTAGTCATAGGATAAATTAAACACTTAATAAATCTTGTGTTGTTTTTAAAGTTAAGTAGAGAAAAATTAAATTAGGTAGATAAAGTGATACATTATTGTATAGAATAAGAAAATAATAAATTTTTTGCGTAAAATATTTTGTATTTGTTAATATAACGTCCTGGAATCACATTTATGTTATGATTTACTTTACATACTTTGAAGGAGACAAAAAGACTCAAGGAAATTATTGTTTACTTTTCGAACTTGTAAAAGTTTTTGTCAATAAGATTCAAGATGCTATAAGTTTGAAAAAATAATTTACATTGACCTCTATATATATACTAACCAAATTTCAAGTTTTATTATAATGTTCTGGCCATTATTACCTAAAGTACACACTCACTATCATTTGTCCAATTCACAATACAACAATTATTTCTAGTCGACAAAACAACAATAAAAAAGAAGTATTTATATTCTTTGTTACTTAAGCTTTTTATGATATTTTCATCGTTAGAGGATATGAATCAGTTTTGATTTTAGATCATATGTTAATCTTACTCAATATTATAATTTTTACTAAAAAATAAACGATTAACTTGGACACAAAAATATATTTCAAAACCTTACCTTACAATCAAACTATCATATTAAAAATAATATAACTGCAAAGAAGTACCATTGTATACATAGCACATATAGGTCTTCGTGCAGAAACATATATAGAAGCAAGAGAAACGCTCAAAGTTACAAAAATATTGAAAATGTATTGTATTATATCGTTTAGTTTCCATTTCCTTCTACTTAGAGTACCAGAATAGATCGCATTGCATACAATTACTTAGGCACAAATATTGAACAATACAAGGATATTAATTGTATTTATCACCGACCTAACTAATAATTGAATGCACAAAAGGCCAGAATAAAATGGTATATCAATATCCGACTCAGCAGCTGATGATACAAAGAAGAAAAGGACGACATTATTAATATCCCTTGAGTCACCAAAGTCTCAAAGCATAAGAAAAAAGAAAAATGGCATACTCAGTGACGTCATTTTAAGGGGACTACTTTTATGAAACACAGTATGACACCCCTGGACATGTATTGCTAACTTTTGTTTTGACTATTCTATAGATTTTCATTGTTTCTCGATTTGGGGCGGCCATTTTAAGTCCCTGTATGTATTCAAAGAGCTCATAATTGAGCTGAATTTTTCTTCTCGGTTGAGTATCCAGTTATTATTTTGGTCATTGGTAATTATCTATTTTAGAATGAGATTAAAGTATGATTTTGGTTAAACGTTTTATCTCAGTCAAATATTAATAATTGAAAGCAAAATGAATATATATATATATATATATGAATATGTTTATAAGTATTGTAAATATTCAATATTAATTATTCACATTTTCATCCCATGTGTTTCATGCTCATATGCAATATACTTTCTCAAATATCTCTATATAATGAGAGAAGCATCTGATTTCTTTTGATTAATTTTGAAACTTGCATCATTTGTGTATTAATTAATGAATAATTGATAATGCTGAATTGAAAATTGAAAAAATATTAATTGAATTAAAACTTTGTATTGAAGAAGGAACAATCATTTAGCTTGTTTTCTCCGAAGATACATGGACATATACAATGGTGGAGCACATACCATCGACAAAAAGAGTTGAAGTTTTCACGACAATAAGATTCAAACATTAAATAAGTTTTATCACTAATCACGGCAATTTTGTGAAAAAATACAAATGAATGTTTTGTTTTTATCTTCTCGCCATGAAAATGTAAGCTGAGATATCTCTTCCTCCCTTTATTTAAAATTTATCGACACTTTATGTACATATCTGTTATGCCGAGCAACACCACAGGCTGTCGGAGACGATCTCAAAGACAACCCCCCCTATGGTAGACCAGACGAAATTCGACTTGAGCGAGTCAGGTAGCCTTTAAGGCTACGCCCACGATGAAGATGTCTGAGCTCGCAAAGAAGAAGTCCGTGGACCAAACCACCATATCCAAGGCGGTTTAAGTAACAGGTGGGTGGCCATTAAGAAGGTCGAAGGGTCACTGTTTAATTTAACGTCATAAAGATCTCCGTTTGAATCGTTGCCGAAGCATTCTCTCCGACTTAAAGCACAACGGTGATCGTGTCGTCTTCTTCTCTGACGAGTAGACCTTTACAGTTGATCACGTATACGACACTCAAATGATCGGCCACCTGCTTCGGAGACGAATCCAAAGCCATACAGAGCATCTCCAAGACCAAACATTTTGTCTCCGTGATGATGTTGGAATCGTAGTACCAACAGGGGATAAGATGCCGTCCATGTTGGTACCGATCGGTTACAGACTCACGGCGCAGACTATTTGGAGCTTTAGAAGACCATGATACTCCATGGGTCTTCAAGATACCAAGAAGTTGGGGAAGTCATTATACGTGTTCCCGCAAGATGGAGCTCCTGCACACACGAGCATGACCATGCAGAACTAGATGAAGGCAACATGACATTCCGGCCGAAGACATTGTGGCCTACACTGAGCCCTGGCCTGTCCATGCTCGACTTCAGTATCTGGTGGCATATTGACTCCAAAGCCTGCTCCGTTCGTTCAAAATATTGAGGATATGAAGATCTCGGTTGAAAAGAAATGGAGTCTATGAAGAGGTCATAATCATCACTGTGTGCAAGTACTTCCGTCACCGCGTGGAGGCCGTCATTGAGTCATATAGTATGTAAATAAAATTAAATTCATAGGAGTACGACTACACCCTGATCCATGATGTGCTCATTATTGTCATATTAAAGAAATATCTCAAGACTAAAATCATGACCCGGTATTAGAATATCCCCTACATGTTTTCCCCATCCAATCATGTAGTTAACCATGCTTTGTTTGTGTATCGCATTGACTTTGTATATAAAGATACCAAAGTAATCCACTGATTAAAGTATGTTTTATTTGCTTCAAAGTGATGTTAATTCTCTTAAAAAATAAAGTTATATGGAATGTTTTCATAATGTAAACTATAATGGAATAAGTTATTTAAGGGTTGTATACACAGAAGTAATTTTTATTTATACAATATCAATAATTCAGTTATATGCTGGCTTAAATATTTCCTTATAATAATATATTCTTGATATTTGCTAATGATAAAAAACTTTGTTTTGTATTTGTTTTCCGTCGCTATAACTCGGATTAAATTGATTCTATTCATATTCGCTTTCTTAAGTAAAAAACGAATGCTGCTTATATATCATCTATAAAAATTTGTCGTCAGATCTTTAAAAAAATCAGATTTGTATTTTGACTGGTAGTTTAAAAAGAATCTACAAAAATCTTCTTTATTAAAGTAAAACTGCTACATTTTTCAATTTCCCTTTCTATATAAGTAATTATTTTTATATGATTTTAGACCACTAAAAAAAACATTTTGTTAAGGATATAGATTCGCTATTTTGTAAAAAAAATATATATTGTTATTGCTTTTATTCGAGTATTTAATTAAATTTACTCAACAAAACAATTATACCGATCAAAGAAATATATATATAAACCTCCACACTTTATTGCACTTTTAATGCAATTAACTCTTTGTTAAATACATTCTTTATCACTTTAGAAATGCGGTTAGTTTTTTCTTTTATGTGCTTTAGGAACCCTCTAATGTTTATTAGAGGCCCATTCCTATAATGAAGGATACTTTGTGGATATCATTTTTAATGGTGTTTTAGAACTAACAAAATAACAATAACAAGTATTTTTAAGAGATCCAATATTTTGATGCGTACTTCCCTATACTAAGATATTTAGTAAACTGCATTCATCCCTCTTTGCAACATTTAAATGATTTTTTGCTGCTCTGATCTTATGCAGGTTATTTACGTTTTGAAATGATTCAAATGTTTTCAATTGTAATATTAGGATGAAAGACATTCTTTAAAAATAAAATTTTAGTCTATAGTTATGTTTTACTAAGTTTATTTCCATTTATATATAGTAATATATATTTATATAATATATAATATATATATCTAGATATTGTATATATATAATTCTATATATAATATACTCAATATATTTATATATAATTATATATAAATAGTATATATATTCTAGATATTGTATATATATATATACAATATGTTTCCCTTGAAAGCAAAATATGGCACTCCTCCCACCTTTCCCATCATCACTAAGATATATTCTTAGTATTTTTGTACTTACGTACTAACATTTTGAAGATAACTTAATTGTTTAACTTTTAACTTTTTGAAACAAAAGATTACATTTTAGTTTTGTACTTTATTACTTTTTTCTCATAATATAGCTCAATATAAAATATATATATTATCAATTAAAAATCATGATACTGGATTAATTTTCGGTGAGTTTGATTTAATCTAAGACTAAATTTAATATAATCCTTACAAAATATAAATTTAAATTATTCATTACTTAAGCCAATACAAAAAAATAATGATACGAGTAATGTTCATGAGTTCCACTTGCGTGTCCCTTGAATAAACATGTTTGACTTTTTGCCATGTATTTTTTTTCTCGCTTACTTTTTCATATATAAGCATAAAAGGTGTATATTTCACTATATGAAAAAGTTATTTGTTTGATTGCTTTAGAAGAAAAACATCTTTATTGTATCTCGAATAACAAAAAGGAGGTAAACACGTCAATTAACTCTCTCAGAGATATAAAATGATGGTTGTGTTGTCTGTAGATGCCATAAACATCTAATTGTGAAAGAGAGGGAGTGAAATAGTTTGAGTGGAGTTGGTCCAAGACATTATCCGACAGTCTCTGACCATCCCAACATCTTGGAACGCCTGTTTACTGTTTCTACATTATCAGGACCTATTCTTAATTGACCATATTAAAATATAATTATCATTAAACGTATCTAAACATATAGGGTTTTTATTGTTTTCGAATTATGTGGAAGCTATTTATACTCCATCTGGCGGAGAGTCCTGATGACTGTCTTTTACATTACAAATAATATAAACTAATGTTTTTTTTTAAATATTGGCTATGTTTAACAAAAAATCAATATATTAATCAAAGATGACGGGCTAGTCGAGTTCGATGCGGATTATATAAAAGTACATGGAAGAGTTTCTATTAATAGCCCTTCCTTATATATATTATATATAGTCCTAAATAAAAGTATATTAAAGATTGATAGAGAATTGGGTTCCGGTTCTATGGTGCTTAATATTAAGATAAACAGACAACAATCCTGGTCAGTTTATAAGATTCACACATTAACATTTATGATGCTGCAGAAATACAAATAAGAAAATGTATTATAATTGTCTTTCTAAAAGCATGATTAGTTGATCATTGTAATATTTTTGTGTAAAGAACATATTATCAAAAGACATATAAATCTAAGGGTTTCCGGGCATATATTTCGTTTAGAAGAACTAGTACTTAAAAATAAACAAGCAAGGTAAACTGAAGTTAACAAAATCAAGTGATGAGAATTCTTTTTTTTTGTTACAAAATTAAAGAATATTAATTCGTATAAACAATGAAAACGCTTGGGATCTATAACATTTCTGTTACAATCTTATAAAAATTTAAAAGTTAAGGAACAGTGAATCAATCATCTTTAAAATAATTCCGTTCATATAAAGAAAGATTTTTCATTCTAAAGGATATTGCGTGGTACTTCATATAAAAAATACCAATAATATTGATATATTTATATATTTTTTGCATACATCTAATGAAATATTGATGGATGGTCATAAAATATCGATAAAAATGTTCCTAACCATCAGCTGGGAATCACTTATCAGACAATTATTCTATTTCATAGTTTTAAACTACGTGAATAATAAAGCATCGTTATTATAATGTATGTGAAGGAATGGAAATAGCCGTGTGTGTGTGTGTAATCGAGTATATTTTGCCATTGGGCATATTAGTTACATTTGTAACTAGTCTAAACTATATAAATAAATAAAAACATTAAAAAAATATGTTCAAAAGAAAACTAAGAACAAATAAAACTAGAGGCATGTATACACTCAGAGAGTACAAACCTCCGCCGATCCCCACCAATGAATCACTTAACGGAATTACAATCCAATCATAAGTAGGTGTGTTTGGTGAATAATGAGTGAGGAGAGAGCCATCCTAAAAAACATCCATTGACGTCATACTAGTTATTCGTCTATTCAGAAATACGTCACTGGATGTTTAAACTTCTTTCTTTTCTCCATCATGCTCTTAATATTAGCGTTATATTTTATTTAATATTAAGAGGAAGACGGGAGAGAAAGAAGTTTAAGCACCCAGTGACGTAGTCCTTAGCTGATAAATGAACGATATTTTACGTCAATGAATATTTTTTAAGCGTTTGTTCTTTCTTACTCCCTGAATAGAGACCCCATTCCATTATAATATTTTTAGTATTTAGCTCATTTTGCATCTTAATTCTGCACTCAGAGATGCCAAAATTTAATCACTTGTTCCTTTTGGCATTTCCAACAACTCCACAAAGTTTCATCCGAATCCATTGCGTACTTTTTGAGTTATCCTGCTGACAAAAAACCAACCAACCAACAAACTAACAAACCAACGCCAGTGAAAACAATACCTCCTTCGGCAGAGGTAATAAAATAAAATAGTACGTTAAGGCGTGTTCAACTATCAATGTTGGGGGTCCAGATTCGAATACCAAGAGGGGATGGTCAAAATATATATATATATATATATATATATATATATATTTCATACACATAATTTCATATTATTTAAAAAAAAAAATATTTATCATTTTTTTTTTTATGTTTGACAATATTGCCAACTTGACTACATTTTATCTATAATTAGCATAACACAACAAACAAAACATTTCTGGTCTAAGTAATGCATACACGTATAGAAATTCCTTTTAAAAAACGATGTATGAATTCAGAAAATATTTATTTATTTCAATTTTTTTGTCAAACAATTGATTCATTCAATTTAAAGTTTTTTTTCTTCAAATCCCGTTCTACTTGAGTTCCCTATTAATCATTTCCTTATGATAAATTGCGTCTTCCTCATTCCAATTGTGAAGCAGTTCTCTCTTAGTTCCTTCTCATCCCCTCTTCTGATAAATGCATCATTTTTTGCATCCCTTGTTAAACTAATGGATGTGCAATGATATTTGAGTGCATCAATAATGAAGTTAATATGATCTCTCCCCCCCCCCTCTTTTTTTTGCCTTAGTTTGTACTTGATAAGGAATATGCATTGTTTGTCAAGCTTTGTCAAGGAACCAAAAATATGAAGGCTATGGTTGGAGCCAAACAAAAAAAAATTAGGAAAAATATATACAAGATTATTGCATATCCGGAAAGCCACGTACAAACGCAAAGGTTTGTCGATATATTAATATCAGAGCTTCGACTTCCGAATGTAAATCGGTATTCGATACTACCGACGGTAGATTTCAAATACCGAACCGATTATACGATATTCGGTAGAAGCTACCAATTACTGTACCGATTGACAATCGGTCAATCGGTATATTTGAAAGTATGACTTTTGTGACATTTACATAGAGACATATAGAGAGCTTATTCCTTTCAATAGCAGAGAAACATCGTTCAACTGTCGCTTTACCCAAGCGCTCCCTTGTGTGAAGAACTTGAACTTCGCAAAATAAATAAATAACTACGACTTATAGTATTATAGAGCAGATACATAAATAGACATTCAATATAAGCTTATGCTTTGCATTGAATACTAGAGTATCTGAAAGTGCATTTAATATCGGACAATAAGTGACAGAAATGAAAACAATCTATAGCCTTCCATTTCCTACAATATCCAAGTATTTACTAAATAATTAACATAAGATTAGTATGTATTAAATTTCAAATAATCTCTATAAATGATGTATTTAATTATTGTAAATTGTCCGATATTTAATGCATATAAAGATGTAAGAGCAGATACATATTAATTTCTCTCTTTTTTTCTAATCTACTCTACCGAAAATCGATCGATACTGTATATATATATATAAAATCTACCGAATACCGATATCGATCGGTAGAAGGTATATACCGAATATCGAACTGGCCGTAGATTTTTCTACCGAATCCAGCTCTGATTAATATAAACCTTGTAAGTATGACTAAGAATTAAATGTTATCAAATATTACACTTGGATGCCATATTCGAATATTGATTGTTATCAAATTTAATGTAAAATATTTTCTGCCATATAATAACATGATTGGACAGTTGTTGTAGTCGATTTTGTTATTTCCTAATTGTTACTGTAAAGACAGTCAATTTTACAAGATTCTGAGAACTTGTACAAAGTTTTAACATTTATATACTGACGTTTTTGTATTTTTAAAGAAAGAATGAGTGTATTTGACATCCCTGATCCTTAAAGGATGCTTTCTGTTTAGAACTCTCTTGACGTAAGGGCCTTTTTATCATATTAAAGGAACTTAAGTGATGAAAGAGAGGGTAAATGTGCATACATATACCCCTAATATATTCTCTTTTCTGTTGCTATTGTGAAAAACAACAAGCTATTAGGGAGGGGGGAATTTTTTCATGCTATTGAAAAAAGGATTCAGTCATTATGCTTAGAATCAAAGAATTATTTTTCACCAGTTTTGAAATCATACCAGGACTTTGAATGGAGGAAAATAATTTGAATGGCCATTTTTATTTGTAATTCATCACGAGCAAATAATTTTTTATTAATTTCTTTTAAACTTATATACTAACGAAGAATCGTATTTAAAAATTGTACTCATCTAAAGTGACCGTTTCAAAAAAAAAAAAAAATCAAAAATCTGGATGTGCCACAGAAAAAGTAAGGCCAGATTTGGATTCAGGAGGTCCATTTTAGCTATCTATGTACATTTCGTTCAAATCAAAAAAAATGACCAAAATTTGTTGGCCTGTGTATATATTAATTTAATATGCGCAGAACGCAATGTTTAGATTCCTCTGATTAGAAAAGAAAAACTGAAACGTCAACACATGAGTCACATTATCGACTTGTTATGATTATGGCATAAATATCTATATTCTCTTTCTTTTCTTCATTTCTCATTATCTTTCTGTCTGTTTGATAGAAAGACTACTATTACTTTATGGACTAGTGAAAAATTAAATAATTAAACCTTTTCAGATGTTAATAAATTGGATGACTTTCGGCCAGAAATTGAAAATCTTATGCAAATAAATATTATTAAACCAATTTCATTTTTTTTTTGCTGAAATCATCATGTGAAGTAGTTACACAGAGTCATAAAAATCTATTTTTTATATGAAATTATATACGAGGTTGTGTGGCTTCATAGATATTAGTCCACCATATTATTATTTATTATTGTTATTTATTTAGATGGTGTAGGTATTAGATTTAAAAGGCTATCATCTAAGTGATGACGTCACATTTTTTATATTTTTTTATTGGAAATACCCACTTTGTTTATATGAGTTCTGCCCCCCCCCCCCTGGCTTAGAACCAAATAAAAATAACAAGACAGACATAGACATAAAAAAAATATTCGTTTAAATTGTTGATTTAGTAAATAATGAATCTTCTATAGTTTTTAAAAGCTGTTCTTATTTACCTACGTTTAGTTTATATTTATATATTATCTTGTATTTTGTGTTTTTATAGTTAGGAGGCTTTCTCATGGATGTATGAGTGGGTGTTCTATATGGGAATAGAGATGGTTAGAGCCTTATCAATAGTTCAAGTTTTTATTTCTTTAAAATGGATGAGAGGTGAAGTTTATGATTTTAATCGATACCATTAAGTAAGAGAGAAAAACTCTCTTTCCTGTTCGAGGAGCTTGATATCGGTGTAGCTCGAATGGATGGATGATGAAGTGGTATCCAATGGGTATACAATAAAATCTCCTTATCGTTAATATATAGTATCTCCGATACACTTTTGAATGTAATTTGCTATCAACTTATTGGTATCTGATTGAATGAGCAAAATAGAAAAAATAATTTACTATTTTTATATGCCTATTTATAAATTGTCTATTTTTATATTCGTTATGAGAGCAAAAGAGAGAGAGATGCGTATTCTTATACTTAGAGAAAAGGGTTGTTCTATCAACGATCAAAAAAATGATTTTTAATTCGATGGCAGTGTTTATTTATTTATCTCTTAGTCCGATAGTTAGAGTTATGATCCTGGCCGATATGATTATACAAGATAAACATTTTTTTTAGAATGAACAGTTTCCTAATAATTTCATATCTATAAGAAAATATGAAGAGTCCATTCAAAGACGAGTCACCTTGATTGTAATTGATATACAGGATTAAAGCCTACGAAGAAGAGGCTTATAGTATTATGGAGGATTATTTTATTTATTTATACTCATTGCCTATTTGGTTCGAGTGAATTACATTGGTTTATATACTAAACAAAATTATTACATATAAATGAGTCATTCGACACTAGGATATATATTTAATATCTCCCCATGGATGTGCATTAAACCCATTAAACGGCTTACGGCAACTCATCAAAGACTATTTCATTAAGAAACGAATCGGTCTTTGACACTAAACTAACCAAATTATGTCCTTCCTTTGTAGTTGGATTATCATTTGTAATACATCCCCCCCACGAATCGAAAAATAGGATCTCTTCTAATTTATGTGTATCCTAAAATATATTTATACATACACACACCAAATATCAAATATATATATATATAAGGATGTATTGTTACAATATATATATATATATATATATATATATATGTGTGTGTATATATATATATTTGCATCATTACATCTGCAAAACATTGCAAATATAAAATGATGGATACGATGCTTGCTTTATATTAGGTTCTTTTATTATTTTATATTATAGCAACTTTATCTCATTCTGTCCAATTATTATAAGTATTGAAGGGAGCTCGATAGCTGTGGTGCTAAGGCGTGTTCAACTCTCATGTTGGGGCCGCAGGTACGAATCTCGAGAGGGGATGGTCATTTTTGGTCTACCTCATTGATAAGATCCTAGGTCGATAGACTAATTTTAACGCTATAATGCTTATTTATATCCTATCGGATGCAATTCGATCGAACCATATAGGCAAAAAAAAAAAAAAAAAAAGGAACCATTGAACCGATATTTCTGTTTTTTTTTTGCATTAGGACTTAGAATACTATATTTTAATATATAGTTTTTGAACTTTGTAGACAGAGATCAGTAATACAATTGGATTTGAATAATCTTACTACCCTGGCTAAAATTAGTCTCTTAGAAACCTGGGATCGTCTTTTCGATGAGGTGATCCATATAGGAACAACAGGAACCTTTTCTCAAAGGGGATTGGTTGAAGAATAGTGAAGAATAAAAAGTTGACAGTTTAAGTGTGAACATTAATTTAGAGAGTAGAAAAATGTCCTCCTAAAAATATTTACTGTATCTTTTGATAGGTCATTTTTTTAAAATAATGTAAAATATATCAAAACATCAATTGCTTATATACTTTGTAATATTATATCAATATCAAAATCATAAAATAAATATACTTTTTTGTTATTGATTTTACGATTTTGAAACTGAACAATTAAATGTTTTCATGTCTTTTGATTCGTGACTGAAAAAAAAGCCTGAATTTTAAACTTCTGCTTAGAAAAAGTCTATATTATTTGTGGAATGATCCTGAGTTATACAACAGTTTCTTCTTTAATTGCTTTCTGACATGGTAGGACTTTACTACTAAAAATATAAACAATAAAAGTATATACAACTAAGTTAAAGTATCTAAATGCACGCACATCTTTACAGGAGTTTTACATATAGATCAAAGTTAATCCTACCTACTAGGCTAAGGAATGAACAAAAGCCTTGCCATATCAGTGACGTCGTGATTCGGTTATTGCTATAAATATTCGTGCAAGAAGACAATTAATGGTGCAAGGTCTCAAATAGCCATTTCTGATCCAGATATCCGTATTTAGGCCGGAGAATTCCTCGAGGAATCGTCTTGATAATCAAATGTACCCTCCAAATAGGTCCTGATTTGAAAAGTATTGACTTAAGAATATTTGAAAAAGTAAATAAATACGAAAAAACTAAAATGGGTTTTGACAATAAAATTATAAATATTATTTTTCCGAAATATTTCCATTTATTTATATTATTTGTGTGGATAGCGTAACAGCGTTAGAATTAATAGTTTGAACTCAAAAGCAATTTTTGGATGAGGTGCATTAATATTGATCTTACAATATTTTGGAAGGATTTGCACCTACGAACACTGGGCTAACGCTCTCCCTATCAAGAATATGACTTAGAGGTGTTATGATTAAGACTCAGGAGTGAGTAAAAATTATTTAAATAATTATAAATGCTCTATAAAGTTGGTGCAATGAGATAATAGAAATCCGATATCACGTAAATTATTATGCAATAATAAATTAACACTAGAAATACTTGTCAGTTGACCCTTCCTTTTGAACAACCATTAAGGGTCATTAACGACCTATATAATTAATTTAATGGTTTTTTTCATAAGTTATATTACATTTAAAATATTAAGTACATTAAATTCACATATATAATATATTTTTGTTCTCAACTATTCTGACATTTGCATTTGGTAATTTTGTCCTTAATTTTTACATTGTCAACAAACATAGCATTCAAATATAGTACATTTATTGTAAATTTTATTATAACAATTGTCTATTTGTCAATGCCTGCGTTTCTTTGACACTGCATTTCTTGGTTACCACTTGAGCAACAACTGCAAAAGTTAGTATGTCAAAGGTACATAAAATAAACAGCTACACGAAAAATCAAAGTGCGGTCATATCTGGAGCCCAGAAATCCCAGTTTTAATCTGTAAAATGTCAAAAATGACCCCTGACATTTGTGGTTATTTTTAGTTTGCACGAAGATAACTGGGTTGAACCATTAGAAATGATGAAAATCATGATTTTTATAAAAGGTCATAAAGGCCAAACCTTTTTCGGACGAAATTTAAAGTGGCATTTTTTGAATCTACGTAAAAAATGGGACTCAAATAAGGAATTTCAGCGGGGGGCAAAATCCTGTTACATAGTGAAATCGATCACGCAACCACTAAACATACACAATTCCTTAATAAAACATTTTATCTAGTTATTCTTATTATTAGTCTTTGGAAAAGTTAGTAAAAACGAGTTTTTAAAGCTAAAAAAGAGTATGTTTTACTTTCGGGCGGGTAAGTTAATTATCTCTCTCGTCTTTCATCTCTCTATCTTTCCCTTTATTATTCTCTTCTTTTTGGTAAAAAATTAAATAATGTATACCAGGAGTCCCTGTAACATGAAAAAGTATTTGAAAACGCACCCGCCCAAAAATATTTAAAACATATGGCGAAAAAAATGATGGCATATGTGAATAAATATTAATATTATTTCTTAAAAGTGAAGAGGAATTTCAAAGAAGAAAAGGTGGAAACGGAAAAATGGGCAATGAAATCGTGGTGAATTGTTCGGAAAAAATGAGCGATGGAACGAAAAAATACATATGGTCGAATGTCTCCTTCGTTTCTACATTTGTCAATAGTGAGAGCTAAAATTGAGCAAAATCTGTGGGTGGAAGATAATAAAATTGAGCATAATATGCAAAAATATGTGTTTATATCTTTATTCTCCTATTTTTGACCAGTCCTATAAACATGCTTATTTAAAAAAAGAGCTTAAAAACATCCTAACCTTCAGTGGATCCGCTTTTATCGACTCTTGGTCCATAGAAGTCGGGCTTGAACTTATTATGGAAGTCCCTCACTTTATTTTCCATTCAACCGGAAGAATCCATGCTGGCCGGGCTTGGAGGAGGATGAGGGTGATCCCTTAGAAATCATAGGAATCATTGTCCCAGGTCCAATTGCACTTTTCCTCCTCTCCAAAGTCGCAGTCCATCCCTGTAACTTTCGCCAGGTGAGAGTAATGAGCGTGTGATTCACATAGAGGCCATTCGTTCCCCCCCAGAGAGGAGTGAGAGCCTAGGGCTCGAACACTCGCCTCCTCTTGCTCTTCACCTCCACGAGAGTAGGAAGAGGAAAGGAACTTCCGTGAGACGGAGCTCCATTTCTGACTTGAGTTGAGAGGAAAGAGGAGAAGGAATAGGATTTGAAGATCTGAAGCCAGGATCTTGATGGGGCACCAGCATCATGGTCAATGGGAAGAAGGGGGGGGGTGAATAGATCTTTTTAAAGGGACTTGGTTTTATCCCTTGAATCTAATGCTAAGAGGTGCATATCGTCCCTATAAAAAATGTTCTCATGATAGCGACAGCTCTAACCTTCTTTACTTTTAAATATCATATTTATTGCAATCCATAGATTTGGACTATTTTATGGATGTTATATAATTAAGTTTTCCCTTTAATATGGGATTTTTTTGAAGTTACATATTGTAGCGTTGATTATCAGTGCCTACCGGAATATATATATATATTTAATCAATATAGTTCTTCATGACATAATACATATGTACCTAAGATTTTAACTTTAAATTGAAGTAAAATTGAATGAAACTATACGTGATGGAATTAATTCCACCAACACTTAGAAAGGGAAAAGTGTATAAGCTTAAACTCAATATATAAATTTGGAATTTAATATATTTCTATGTTCCTTAACACGTAAGCTTAACATTTCCTACTTATCGAATTTTGAAGATGAAAATAGAAAAAAACAAAGATCACTCACAAAATAAATGTTTTTCTTTAGAGTAAGTCTATATTATATTACATTCTATAATTTCAACTCTTTTTGATGTACTTATAAATTTTAACGTGTAGCTTTAGGAAAGATAGAAAAAAATTATTAAAATTAGGTTAATAATTTAAAATTTATTTAAATATATTTGCAATATATCTTTTTATATCAAATCGATAGAATTAGTTAACCTATTAACTCGTGGTTGAAAGTTATATTAGACTAATCTAGTAAAAATGACCCATAGTAAATCATTGCTCACCATCGAAAACAATCTCTTTGTTGCAAGTTAAGCTGTTGATTCACTTTATTATATTTGTTCAATTTATATACAAATTTGCTGCCTTGAATAATCCTAGTTTAAACCACTATCATATATAATCATTAGAGATAGAAAATCGAGGGATATTTTGGGCGTGTGAAAGGGAGAAATGTGTGAAGGGTGCAATTGAGTTCAAGCTCCTTGTTATCACTATTCTTTTTCTTAAGAACAGAAGCAAAAACAGATACTCAAATATAAAATAAATACCTTCCGACTTGGCCTGCTTCATAAATGAATAAATATTCCTCAAGAGAGGAAAGAGAATAGTGATAACAAGGAGCTTGAACTCAATTGCACCCTTCACACATTCTCCCTTTCACACGCCCAAAATATCCCTCGATTTTCTATCTCTACTAATCATAGTCCACTATCATTTGGTCAAAAGATGATTTAGGAGTTAAAATCTTTAACTATTTAATATTGATAATATATTCTGTAATATTATCCAAAATTGATGACTTCTATTCATTATATTGATAAAATAAATACTAAGATTAGATCCCCAATTTATTAGTCTTCTTTTTTTAGAGCGTTATGACTAGAAGCCGTAATCCAATTAGTGGGGAACAAAAAAGAGACAGGCAAGGTGTATAAACCATGGAATTAGTTTATCCCTCGTTCTTAATGATCAGGGCACAATATATTTGAGTTGTTGATTGGAGGGTTCTCTGAATGGGTCTTACATAAATTCAATAAGGACTGATTAATTCATTACGTTATCCTATTCACTTGATGTAATTAGGGAATTATGTATTAGAGGTAGACTCATAGAGGATTTTAAGAGTACATATATTACCGAAATTACTTTTTTCTAGGAAAAGCACATAGTCCATATATTCGCCCATGGTTTCTACACAATATTATTTTTGTCAGTTTTTAAATAAAAATAAAAATTTAGATAAAAAACAATAATAAAAAATACATATTTTTTTAAATCACTTATTGTCAGTTTTGGCGGCTTAAAACGATCACAAAAAATCTGATTTTCAAGAAACAGTGCCTTCCTTCTATTAATGATATGACACCCAAAAATGAAAACATAACTTAGTCGTGTGTGATTAGTTTAAATTATATTAATTTATAGTAAATACTATATGTATAGTATATAAATATATATCATATTCAAAGAATATCGTAATCACACTGTCTGAAAGAACTCTATTAGAGATAAAATGCAGTCGATCAATTCGATATGTATTGTATAAGAAATGGCCATGCTTGACCCAAATATATTTAAATTATATTAATTTATATCAAATTATATATATATATATAATATCATATTAAAAAATATCGGAATCACACTGTCTGAAAAACTCTCTTAGAGATAAAATGCAGTCGATATGCATTTGTATGAGTAATGGCCATCATTGACCCGAATAAATCTTGACGTCCTTTAGCATTCACCTAAGTATATTTGGTGTCATGTGATATTTTATTATTTAAAAATATTTATAAAAAACTCGAATGGAGAGTCTTAAGAAAAATATTATTCGTTCAACCTTGAGAAAGTTCGTTTTTTCTAATAAAAAAAAAGTGTTGTGTAGAAAAAGAGGGTCCTGGACATGCCCTTGCTTTCTTCTCATGTAATGCTTCAAGCAGCTCCAAGACGGACAATAACTACTAACACTAACTCCAAATAAAGCATAAAAAACAAGCCTTAAAAACATATACAGGGCTTTGACGGTAAATTGGGACTGTTTACAGGGTTAAATTTAAGTAATATTGGTTTGAATTGGGCACCAATTCCTACAACATTGGAATCAACTGGCAATTCTCTTTCGTTTTGTGAGAGCCATGGAGCAAGAGAAAAGTTCCACCATCATCGTTCTTGCCCAGCCGGACGCACATCTTCAGAAATCATCAAGGCCACCAAGCTCCCCAGGTCGACAGTCTTCAGGTTCTTAAAGGCCTTCAAGGAGAGGGTAAGACGCAGAGGAAAGACCACAAGCAGAGAAAAAAACTGGCCTAGTAATAACCGATTCGAACCTTCTTGATTATTTTCTCTGAGGCGTCCTTCAAGAAAGGGTCAACGGCCACTCTCATGGCAGCGTTTACCAGCTGAAGGCCTCCATCATCAAAAACTGCAAGAAGATCCTGCCAGTGATGTGGTGGCTGCTTCTCGGAGGTTCAGGCCAGTATTTTTTTTTCGGTCACGAAGTTTTATTCAATATTTGTAACAACAATACAGTATAATACATACTACACTAAATACAAATATATATATCATAAAACTCTCTTCAACAGTTGCGTAAAAACATAAGTGAACGTTATGTTCAGATTTACTGTTAAAAAGGATGACCTAAATATAATATGACAATTTATTTGTTCCTTAAAAAACGCCAATATTTTCTTAAATCCTCTTGGCTGATTTTAAAAATTGAATGATCTCGATGGTACAAATCGGACGACATTTCCAGCCCATTTCCAATCATCTGATGTTGTGTTCGGAATCTTAATTTGCAGAGCTGAGTAGGGGCGGCGGCTCCAATGATTATTGTCCTTAGGTCCTCGACCTCGATGAAGAGTTTGTCGTAATGCAATAACGATTTTATATTTAAAAGTGTGTGCTATAGCTTTTTGGATAGGGGGGGGGGGGCATTATATTTAGTTTATAAACACCAAACAAATAAAGGCTTTTATAAGATTTGGGTAATTATTTCATTTTTGCCTCATTTATTTGAATAAACGCTTGACTACCATAAACCAGGACATTCAGCAAAGGCAAATGTTGAGTTTGAATAAAGACCACAGTAATCAGGGTAATAGATTTAAATAACGAGCAGAAAGCTGAAACTGAGCTGTAAATTTGGCACTATCATTATACCACACATCGACCGAAAAATCCTCTGTTTCCATGATTGAGGAAGACCAAGCAATTGTAAGAAGCCTCAGATATAGATCCAAAGGACTCTTTCACTATGGGTATAAAATTTTAAGAACCAAGGCTTGGACGGACTAAAATATTCATGAGCGTTCTAAAGGAACGTAAACCTACTACATGAAGACAGGACAGGCCAGAATTGAGGCCAAAGGGGGGTATATAGAATAATTCAACATATGTTACCATATTAAACTTCCATTATATTTCATCCAAATACATTAATTATTACCTTATTACAGTCATTTCGTTTTTCATTGTAACAGTCTCAATTTACCGGCAAAGCCCTGTACATTCATAAAACAGAAAGAACAAAGTAAGAGAAGAAATTCCCACGCAGCAAAAAAATAACACATACATAGAAGTAATCAACATAACTATAATTACTAATGAATAGAAGACAGCTACAATAATATGTTTGCTGAGAGTCAAGGCACTTTTTGACATAGTTTTAGTGGATAATTATATATTTTTTTTTTTGGGGGGGGGTTGTGTTTGAGGCAGAAGTATAAAGTTATACTGTTATTAACTTTTAGCTGTTTTAGTATTTTGCTAGTTATGATTTTGTATGATAATTATTTGTATAAATTATATAAGTCGATATCGTTATTAGATAGATTAGTTTATTTTAGATATATATCTGTCTTTAGATAGATATCTGTATTAGATAGATCTGTTATTTAGATTTGATCGATGACATTTCATATTGATTATCCATTGCAAAGCGTAATATAAATTATTTCACTCAGGTTTTGTTCGTTCAATTGAAATATTATTCCGATCATTAGTATGCGCAATACTCAAAAAGCGGCCTCAATAATTCATTTCCCTAAATATAAATGTTTTTAGTATCTTTGAGTCGATGATTTAGCTTATACGAGGATATAAATTAGTATTATATTGATAAAGTAAGGCCATAAGGCCTTTGTCAATGTCTTAACCTCTCGGAAATCGAACGTGCACCCTTAATATTGAAGTCGAACAAGCTTTCATGTAGCCTACTCGCTCATTTTCTCCCACTCCTATATTCTTTATTATGTTGCATCCATATGGACTTGAATGGATATTAAGATTACTCAATCGAAAGACTACTAGGCAGAAAAATAATATATTTTAGTTTATTATGGTCAAAAAATTATATTGAATTGAAAAAGAATAGTTTTACACAATAAAACATATTTCAATTTATTTTATTAAAATTTAATTTCACATTATTTTGTATTTGTTTATTATTATTTTTATATTTTTATTTTCTATTATTTATAAAAAATATATATTAAATTGCAAGAGAATAGTTTTACATTATATAATATATATTCATTTATTCTTATCACAATTTAATTGATCGCATCGCTCAGTGTTAACAGCTCATATATTTTATATCGTAAGGAATACCGATGCGCACATTTTGATTGGATAACATTTTGTTCAATACTTTTCTCACATGCCTTTATATGTATCAGCATAAGGACCTTTAGATTGCTCGATGGGTATAGACTATAGCATCATTTGTGATGCTTAAAAATCTACTCAGAGCGTAGAATTTCATTCAAAATATGAACAACAAAGTGTCTTTTTACTCTATTAACTTTCAATTAAGTATTGTCATTCCTCACATATAAGGAAATAAGAATGTTTTAATGCTCCTTATGATATAATACTTTCTTCCACGAAAAAATGTAAAAATAAAGCTGTCAATTTAATAATTAATCATCATTATTTTCAGGTCTACATACCATTAAAACATGTCTTTATAATAGCAAGAAAGAAACGGAGAACCAATCAAAAGCCTTCATGACAACTCTAGTATCTTTTAATACTCTAATCCTAATATATATTAATGTTATAATATTGATTTATATCCTGTCGGATGCCATTCGGTCGAAACATATAGGCACAAAAAAACTTTAGTATCTGCCTTTGATATTAATTGAATAAAACAACCATGAGAGTCAAAGAATCAGTAATAAATTTAATTTTTAAATCTTTGATGATAAACAGATTCTTGATCTGACGATAGGATGAATCAAAATTAAGATATTTAAAACGTTAAAAGATACGTGGGATACAAAGAAGTATAAGTGACTGTGTCGCTGCTGTGAATAATATATTTCTTACATCCTCAGAAAAATGGTACAAGTATCGACTTTTGACCGGTTCACTGGGTGTGGCAAACAAGTTTTTTTAAAGACAATCGAAAGAACTGTTTCTTCTGTAAAATACACCAAAAAACAGATATCTCCTTTGGAACTGCCCTGCATTAACAGAGACTTGCCAAGCCCTCCATATCTCACTAGAAGACCTCTTCAAGATCAAAACTTTCTGAGGAAGTTTTGTGGACGTTCACAAGGCATGCCAAATGTCACGCTGTCATAACCAAAGTCCAAAACATATTATACAAAATGCAAACAGTTAAAAACGAAGATCTTTCTTTTATCATTCCAATTGATTCTTTATATTCAATTTTTTTTACAGATAATAATTTGTATTGAATGCCATTCTTAATATGGTTGTTTCTAAATATTTGAATGTTTTCTTATATTTGTTTCGTTAAATAATTGTTATTTATTGATACTCTATTCACTATGGTTATGTGCAAACCTTCTTGTATATCTTTGGTTTAATTCGTCGAAATATATGCTCACTGGGCCAACAAAAAAAAGATATTTGAAATGTTAAAACCATAAAAAATATATCGACTGATAGTGACTGATATTCTAGGTTCCCATTTATTAGCCTTTTTATATCACAAGGAAGGATGTCCATATTAATATAATCACTAAAGCTTGTAACTCCATTAATATATATATATATTTTTTTTTGTATCAAAACCCTTCTATACATTAGATTTTTATTTTTTACAAATAAGTGGATAAATTAGACAGCAAATAAAATTAATTTTGGATTACAATGTCTATTATGTATTTATTACAAAATAACTTCATATTAATAAGATTTGATGAAAAAAAACACCATTTCAGTCTATTATAATGAATAACTTTTGTTAAGACTCCAAAGTATTAATTTCAAAAATTACATATAGAATACATTTTAAAATTTGCATTTTGAGTTCATGATATTAAAATTATTTAATAATAGATAGGACAGATAAATAAATGCCGAAGATATTGGGGAAGATGGGTTTGAACATCAGACAAAGCGTTTTTATGATTCGATTTTATCATCTGAGGCTTTATATTGTTGAATATTACTTCGCTGATGGCGACGAATATTTATATTTTTGTATATGAATATATGCATATTAATCAAGTCAATGATATCCACGTGTTACTGAAGGAGGTTCCCTATCTCAATACAAATAAATTGCTTAACATTCTTAGTTGTTCATTATTATCTAGTAAATGTAAGTGATTTATATCATTATGAGGGTTTTCATAAATGAAACCATAAAGAAATAAATAAAACCACGGTCCTTAAATGCATACGCATCAAGCGCCAAAGAATATTTAAAAAAATATTAAAAAATAGAGTCCCTCTGGAAATCAACCTGGTGGATTAATTTAATATATATTTACAAAATTTTAGATAACTTAACATTACTTTTTATAACTTATTATATATAAGCATTGTGAACAAAATATATATAGAAGTTAAGTGTTAAGGCGTGTTCAACTCTCAATGTTGGGGGTACAGGTTCGAATCCCGAGATGGGATGGTCATTTTTGGTCTACCTCATTGAAAAGATCCTAGGTTCGATAGACTAATTATAATGCTATACTGCTTCTTTATATCCTGTCGGATGCAATTCTGTCGAACCATATAGCCAATATATATATATATATATATATATATGAATTATTTCTCTTAAATCTATGATAAAATGATTGAAAAAAACGAAAAAATATGTATATATATGGAGAACATACTTCGTTTGTATTTCAGCAGTTCCTTTGTCTTCAATATTTTTTAATAATATTGTATGACGAACGATTTTCGATGTTATATTTTATTTGGCAAAATGAGTATACAATGATATGTACAGAAGAATAATCGTGATATTACATTTACTTTGACATTTTTTTAGTCATTCACTAATGTAATTAGTATCTTTAGATTTGTAGATTTTTTCAAATTTTTAAAGATATATATTCTTTGTAGTTAATTTTATACATACTTTAATTATATATTCTTTTGAGTAATCCTGCACACTACCTAAAGGGACCGGTAACATCGATATTGATAACTATTTTGCTAAAAAAGCTCCAATATCTTAACCTATTATAATATGTCCAATATGCATTAGAAAATAATCAACACATCCATAGCATTAGATGAATTCCAAGCCAAATTACTCTCAAAAAATACCAGGCCTCTTCAATCTAAACAAAGTGGAACATATCTCAAACGTTTATTCTCTGTTCCTTCTGCTTATATAGTGATAAATTTAGTACTAAACACACAGTAATTGCACATATATGTAGTAAAATACATACAAAACGTTAAATATATTATGGAAACAAAAAAGGACCTTTTTCACAATTTATTTAGGTAATTTTGCTGGGAGATTTTTTTTACACGGCAGCTGATAGGGGGGAAAATGGTCCTTATTTCTCATATAAAACTCTCGAGCTAAAAACTGATCAAATGAATCACTCATAAATATACAACTGTTATCATAACATGAGAATGCTTACGTGAAGACAAGTATTCTCTTAAAAATGATGGCACTTGAGGGAGAGATCGGGGAGTAATGTTAGCCCTCGAGGATTTCATTTTAAATCATTTAAATGCTTAAAAATATATGAACTAATA
>CP045904.1:15306041-15333708 GCA_013387185.1 Caligus rogercresseyi
TATAAGAAAAACATGGAAATTACATCAGTAGTTTATAAAGGGTATTGTATGAGGCTAATGGGTCTTGGAAATAAGTTTCTTTTTATATTTTACTAAATAAATTAAGTCAAAATATATACAACAGTCTCTTACTTAAAGAGTATCATCATATTTTAGCTTCATAAATTTATTTATACACGTAGACGAGAAGGCTTCTATTCATATAATTAAATGAGTTGTTTGTAATGATCTCGAACATAAGAACCTACTTGTATCATTTGTCAAGGGAGATTTTAATAAGAGCCTATTTTTATCATTTGTCAAAGGAGATTTTAAGTTCTGCTATAATTATAATAATATTTATTTAAGCAAAAAATAATACAATATATACTAACAAATTTAGACTCTTTTTTGTACTTATGTTTTTTATATAAGTTGTATCAAGTAATCTACAGAGGTATAACTATTTCAAGTGCATTAAATATATTACCAAATTACCCTTAAAAATCAATAAAAAATATTTATTTAATACTGATTTTGTCATTTAATTTATGTTTGAATATTTTAGGCGGTTTAAAAATATATGGACATTCAAAACTATTTAGTCGAATAATATTTTAACAGATTATAATAAAAGTTATAATCAGAGTAGAATATACTCATGGTCATGAAAGGAAATTAGATGATTCAAAGAATGAATAATTTATTTTTGTATGATTATTAGTATTTCATAAATACTGTCAAACACATTATCTTCTTTAGCCTAAGGATATTTTGTCAGTGAAGAATATGATGACCAGTGAGAGATCAAGTTATCAGAGGAAACTTTGCATTATGCTGTCGGAAATGAAATCCCATTGGAAATTTGCTGATTCGCATGTAAAATGATTTTTGTCATCCGTGATTGAACTATTGTAAAAAAGATCTTAAAGAACTATAACGATTTTTTTAGATTATATTGATTTTGAATTTTATTAAGGTTCTTTTTATGGTTTTTATCAAATACTCCTTTGTATAACGTTTTTATATTTCATTATTAATTAAAAGTTTTATTTTTTATTTGTGCCGTTGTATAATTATGAACTAAAATAAAGTATTTTTTTATGTATCAAATATATATATATATATATAATATGAATCATCATCTCGGGTTTTTATCGTATAAATTTTTTGCATATTACATAAAATTAAATGTTTTTTACTGTAAAGCAAAATGAAAAAACATTTTGATTTTTGTTGTAGATAAATTATAAGACCATGGGTATATTATGCATCTTATCTACATCGGTCAATAAAACTAAAATAGTAATATTGCATTTAATATTTAGAAATAAAGCAACAAATATATAATTGAAGCACATGACTTACATTCAGCTGAACAAATTTATCAATTTGATACAAAATATGTTAAATCAATAAAAAAATGTTTCCTAATATAAATAAATACATGCTTTGAAAATTATATAATGCTTTGCATATTTCACTGGTCTTACGAACATGAAAGCTATGTTACTTGAATTTGGAAAGTTAAAACTATTCGGAATAAATTCAGTAATTTATCCAATTTGTGAATACAAACTTATCATTTTATTTATTCAAACAGTTCATTTTATTATATGTACAACAAAATACATAAAAACCTAAGATAATGTATAAAAAATCATATAAGTAATTTTTAATGATTTCTTTGAAGGTTGGTGTAATGGAATTTTTTTTCCATGGGTTCGACATTTCATTATACATTTTCAGATTATAAATTTCTTCATGTTCCATGCATTGGATTGGAATATCTTTGTTGGAGTAATGTATAAAAGGTTGTGCATTATTTTCATTTAGCTATTTGTTATTGCTTACACATTGTTGAATGCCCAAGGCATTATATAATATACTTTAGTCCACTACCCTTGCAAAATATGGCTATCATCAATATCTTGCTCTTGCACTATAAACTATTGGGTGTTTTTTTAATGATTTTTATCATTGAACCAAATTAAATCCTTTTCATAAACAAATGCAATGTTTGATGCTAAGTGATTAAGGGGCCTGTCACAATATAATGTAAAAAGAAAACCAATTCAACTGTTATTAAATTATATTTACCAATATTTGAGATCTTTACAATTCTTTAAAAAATACATTTAAAATAGCTATTGATAAATAGTCAATCAATAAGAAATCAATAGTTATGTTAGATATTATGTTATGAGCTGCCGGTATCATGGTATGAAAGAAAGTTCTTACGTATTTTATACGTCATTTTCGGAGAGAAAATATTTATATGAAGTATTTTTCCGGGAAAAAATAAATATTTTTATTTTTTTCCAAACACTAAACACGAAAAACAGACTCACTTTGAAATAAATATCAATACACAAGGTCACAGTTGTTTTGTTATGTATATATATTTAACTAGACGGTGAACACTTTGTATTTGAACAGTGACTGCTATTTTCTTTGAGAAAAAAATAGGAAAAAGGAGAACTCTAGTTATTTATTTAGGCACTCTGCCCTTCTCTGCCGGTTTTTTTATTTTGGCGAAAAACAGAATCTTTCTCTATGAACCGCTAAAAAGCGGGAGAGACATTTTGTTATTCTTGCTTCCTTTCTACTCCCTTCCATATTCTTATTAGAGAGTTCTCCTCTTAGATGTGTTTTTTCCCTTGCTTAAAAAAAGGGAAATACTAGTATGTATATGTGCTTTTGGGTTGCCTAAATTATATATGCCTAGAGTGTACTTAGAGTTAAATGCATGAGAGCAAGAAAGGGAGATACAAATCCTTAAGGTCCGTCTGCAGATATTAATGTGCTTAAAAATAAAGATTTTGCCAAACATATATATATATATATACAGGGTGGTAAGATCAAATCCGGCGGAATTTCAAGACATCTTTAACAAAGATGACGTCATCCGATCCGCGCAGCTGATTTTTTAGCAGACAGCCAACATATGAGAGATCATTTCAGTTGAATATTATCATCGTCATGGCCGCATATGGTAATCTACAGCCTGTTATCGGAACGAGCAAGAACTCAGGTCTGCCGTTATCCAGATTCTTTGTATAAAGGGCAACACCATCACCGACACCCAGGTCTCTGAGCTGCTCGAGATACACAGGAGAAGGATTGCTGAGCTCAGGCAGCAGCTGAAGGATACCATATATATATATATATATATATATAGGTATATGCCTATTGCCTTTTAGTGGTGGTTATGATTACGATCGTTCTAGTGTTAATGGACTAAAATGAATTGGAAATGAATCTTGTAATAGTATATAACCATATAAATTGAACCTTCAAAAAGTACTGAATCGCTTTGAGTTAGTATTATTTCATAGTGCATATTAAGTTTACTATTAACTACGCTCATACTATGTCATTTTTTAAATATTCCATTTTTTTGATAAAATGAAATAAATGCAATCAAAGATATAAATTGTAGATAAAGTGACCCTATATTTGAAAACTTATGTGAGCGTCATTAACAATGCAGCAAATATTTTGTGCTTTTAATAATCACTTAATGTCCTCCCCAATAACCACACAATATGAAGCATCGCATGAAGTAAAAAAATGCATTGCTTCTGCTGACGTCATTAACATGTGCCCGAGGTAAATTATGGGGTATTCTAATAATAGAATAACATTAGGCAGTGAGTTGCCTTATCCTTTTGTCGGAGGGATGAATAATGATGTTTATAATACAAAGGACCTTTTTAATTATATGTATGAAGCTTTGGTATGTATGAAGTGAAGTAAAGATTACTTTTTTAAGTAAGAAAATAATCAAATACCGTAGATAAAGAATGCATAGAATACAATATTTATACATATCAGTTAGCTTATAAAACACTTTTTTGTGTGTGATCCCTTAATATGCTTACTTATTCTTAATAGTTGTACAATAATAATTAGCGTGTTTTATTTATGACGTCATACTTGTGATTTCTCGCAAAATTGAAGGTCAATACATATACGCCTCTTATATAAAGAATACCCTGGGCTCCAACCATTATTTTAATCCCTTCGTCTATATTCATTGATATCATTTTAGAGTCATGACGTTATCGAATAATGTACATATCTATTTTATAAAATTTAATTAAAATTTATTATATGATGAGATTGGTTGGCATTCTTCTTTCCAATGCAAAAAACACCTTTGGCTATGGTGCCAAACAATGCAAATACCAAATAAATAGAGGCTGTCTCCAGGGAGATCCGAGCGCTCCCCTGTTATTCATCATTGCAACTGATCCTCTCCTAAGACAATTATCAGAAATAGAAGGGATAGATGTCAAAGCCTATGCAGATGACACTACAATCCTAACCACGGGCAATGTACAACGAACGACACAAAATTTACACGTGTGTTCAAATATTTAGTGATTTCTCCAAAGTCTCTGGCCTTTGTCTAAACGAAGAAAAATGCGAAGTACTCAGCCCCACAATGATCATCTGTCTCCGATTTGGCCATCCATATCTACCCAAAAAAGTTTAAAAGTTTTAGGAACATGGATTGGACTCGACTCTGGGTCAAAAAACTGCAATGAAATTATTAATAGGATAAGGAATGCAATAACCTTTTTCACTCCACTCAATCTTGGATTCTGGAATAAAATAATCAGCTGGAATATTTATATTCTCCCAAAAGTAATTCACCTTCTTAAGGTCACTCCTTACGACCATATAACCTGTGACACGGTTAACTCCCCAAAGGAAAATTATTTCCTTCTCTCCAAGTACAGGAACCTCTCTCACAAAAAACTACATAATCCTCACGGATATGGTGGTCTTGGTGTTCTCGATTTTTCGTCTATGTGGAGAAACATGAACTCACGATGGTTTACAAGGTTAAAAGATTGTACAGAGGATTGGGCAGAAATGATAAAACAATATCTGATCTCCCAAAAAGAAGACTTAAAAAAGACCTCCATAAGGGTTATTTTCAAATTTTAAGAAAATCCTCTCTCATGTGTCCTCTTCTAAAGGAAATGAGCGAAGCAGCAACACCACTTATTGTTAAGTTTGAGGAATACCTTGGTTGGCAAATGCCTGCAATGGATGCAATATCCTCTTTAAGGAAGGACCTTTCAACGTTCCAAGGGTTGTCGTGTTTGGGGGACATGGAATTTGAAAACAGCCTTTTAGGGAAGATGCTCTTCCATAGAATAAAACACATTCAAGGACCACCAAAGTTTAAAAATAGACCTGTCACTCCCTTTAGGATAATTTTTTCCAATGTGGCCCCACAAGTCTTGAGAAGATGCGGAACGAAGGCTACTCTTTCACCCTTCTTAATTACCTCTCCAGGAGGGAGATAGATCGAGACATTAAATTATGCATTAAAGCCTTTAAAAACCCTCTTTTGACCTCTGCAGAAAAATGGTTCAAGTACAGGGTCCTCAGCGGAACACTCCAAGTTGGGAAACACTTCGGTAGTGGAGAAGGAAAAAACTGTTATTTCTGCAGAGAGGAACCCGAAACTTCGAAACACCTTCTATGGTCTTGTAGAAAACTCCTCAAGTTTTATGAGGAAACGATAGGAATAATTAAAAGCCACTGGAAAATTACAACCTCCAAGAACGACTTCATATCATTCTACGTGGGAGAAGAGGCGGACCATATCAACGCAATTATTACAAAAACACAGTTTTTTATTCATGCAATAAAAGCAAAAAAAGTAATTTTATGTGATTCAGTGATAAATATTACAAAAAACTATTCTAAATTGTTAAAAAATCTTAAAGCATAATTGTTTTTAGTACGTGTTTTAACATATTTTAATTTTTTATTACTTATGTTTTCAATCTTATGCTAATTTTATTACTTGTTTTTCTGTGTTTGTTTTGAAATGAAAAATAAATGCTTATAGTCTGCGGACTATTAAAAAAAATTATGAGTGTTCATGGATTATTATCATATATATATATCAGCATTTAGTGATAATCTATTCATATTTTAATGGATTTATCGCATGATACAAATGAACAACAAGTAATTATCATTTTCAAGGTGAAACTTTTTTTACATTTATAGCACAGTTAAGGCTCATCAGTTTGTGATAGTCATATACAGGGTGCGTAATAAGTCCGAGAAGTGGGACTTTACGACACTGTAGTTTCTATTGTGTTTGGATTTTCGTGCTTAAAACCGGTAGATACGTTCTTCAGCTTCATCAAAACAAGTTCATTTTAACAACAAAGTTTCTGTCAACGTTCCTCCAGCATCATGAGCAATTTTCGTGACACTATAGTTGCCTTTCATTGCGCAGGGTTGAGTAATTCTGATATTGTCAAGAAGCTCAAGGACATAAAAGTGACCTACAAGCTTGTTTACAACACGGTCAAACGGTACAAGGAGACCGGAAAAACATCCGACAGGCCCAGGAGTGGCCGACCAATGTCTGTGAGAACCCAGGCGTGTGTGAAGAGGATCCGCGAGAAGATCAGGAAGAACCCTGCAAGAAGCCTGAGAAAGATGGCCAAAGAGGAAAATATGAGCGAGGGGTCAATGAGAAATCTAGTGAAAAAGGATCTGGGGATGACTTCATATAAGAAGATAAGGCTTCAACTTCTTTCTGAGACCACAATTGAGAAGCGAAGAGAACGAGGCCGAATTCTTTTGAACAAACTTAAGTCTGACACGCAGGGTCCAGTTTTTTACACTGACGAAAAATTGTTCACAGTTCAGGCGGTGTACAATTCCCAGAATGATCGGATTTTGGCCAAGAGCAGTGCTGACATTCTTGTCAAGGTTAGCGGAGTTTTCCGACGTCAAAAACCAAAGTCTGTGATGGTCTGGGCAGGAGTTATGTCAGATGGGAAAAAGAGCCCTCTCATATTTGTCCCCGAGGGTGTCAAGATTAACAAGGAGGTCTACCTGTCAATGTTAAATGACCAAGTACTGCCATGGATCAAGGCTGAGTATGGGGAAACCTTCTTCACTTTTCAGCAAGACTCTGCCCCAGCCCATGGGTCCAGACTTGTCCAAGAATGGTGCAAGCAGAATTTTCCTGCCTTTTGGGACAAATTTACCTGGCCACCTTCAAGCCCTGATCTCAACGTCATGGACTTCTCCATGTGATCCATACTTGAGAGCAAGGCTTGTGCTTCGCCCCACCGAAATTTGACCACCTTATAAGAGACTCTCGTGAAGGAATGGGGAAAAATCAGAGAAGAAACGGTGCGTGCAGCTTGCCAACAGGTCCGAGGACGTCTTGAAGCTGTACTGCGTGAGAACGGCGGACATTTTGAAAAATTGTAAATAGTTGTGTTGGTACGACCTTTATGAAAGTTTCTACCAAGTTCTGCAAATTTTCAGTGAGAAATATACTATTTAGGACTACATTTCTCTCTTCCCGGACTTATTACGCACCCTGTAAGCGCCAAAGATACTTGATATGTTTCATCTTAACGTTTGTGTGAAAAAAAATCGCACAATAATGATGTAATTCTCTCATGTGATCGGAAGATATACTTTTTCTTCTCTCAAATGACATTAATCTATTTGATATGGTTTATTTCAAGTTAAACAACAGCAACTCTAAGGCCTATCTTGCAAAGTTTTCAACATGTAATAGACCAGTAAGTGTTATCCACTTAAGGTATTTTTTAAAACTTTCGCAGCTGCGAGACTTTGTGCCCTTTGCCTACGGATCCCTAATTTGTGGAATTACGCCTATGACAAATTCAAGCTATATATTTCCCTACTGACATGAAATCTCCAAAATTCAAAATAATCTTCAGTTTTACATGACATGAACAATACATTGAACTAAATGAACATTTTTTTAAATGTCATTTTGTATCCCTATGATTTTAATTTATGTTTTTTCTAATAAAAATTATTGCTGAATTTTGTATCATGATTTATGTTTTATGTTTATTTATTATGATGTAAGATAATTTATTTTCAACTCTAATGTTTAATGTTCTAAAGAAACTTGAACAATTCCTATCATATTCTGTAGTTTCATTTTAAGCAACTAAACGAAGGTCTTGCCGCGGGGAAAAATGTAAAAAATAGCTTATGAAATAAGCTTCAAAGTTCTTCATAAATAATGAATTAGTATTACGTCATTGATATTTATCGTAGGATTCCACTTCTTCTATTTCCCAGTATTATATTTCAAAATATGTAATATTGTATTGCTTTCCTCTTGCGGCAGACATTTTAAATAAATTAATGACATCTTTAAGTTCGTTGGATTGTTTTTTCTCAGTTGAGTTTCCAGTGAATATATATCGTGGTGTATAAGCACATTTAGAGCTTGAAACAGTTTCTTTGCAACAATACTACTGCGTTGGTCTTTCTTTACGATGTTTTACACACTTATAAAGTTATGATATTTCATCTGCAGGCTTATTTCAGTTCAATCTTGTAATACGTCTGAAGATGTTAAATTCCAGTAAAGATATAATATATTATGCTAAGCATATTATGTATTCCTCTTTTGCTAAGAAATCTAATACTAAGAATTTGATAAAGGACCCAAAAGAACAATTGAAAGTATCTTGGAGATTTTAAAAAACCCAAATAACTTTTGTTTTTCTGTATCATTCATACGAGTTACTCCGATCAATATTGATTTTACAGATACAAAATAATTTTCAAATCATTATTATCTTTATTAATTATATCGTAAGTAGTTAAAATTATCTAATCAAAAAAGATGAAAAATTATATTTTATTGTCAAATAAAAATAATTTAATAAAAACATAGGAGAATGTTAACATTTCTTTTTTTAATAGTTATAAATTATATTTCATTCATACAACATTTTTGTAAATAGAAAAGTGGTAGGGGACAAATGGTCAATATATAAAGTTTAAAACACGAAAAATGCTTTAAAAAAATAAAACTTGGATTCAATTTTTTCATAAAATATATAAATGTTTAAGAATGTTACCATTTCTTCATTTTCTTATGAAAACAAGGCCTTTCAATATAAAAGTTTTATAAATTACTTTTCTACAGATTCAAAACTTAGTTTTTGCAGGTATTTTACAAAAATTGAGAACAAAAAAATAAAAAAATTGTTGAATCTCAGAAGATTTTCTGAACATAGGTACTTGAAATTCAATGTATTAGACCATTACTTTTTATAAATAAATTTAAAAACAGAATACAGCATTTAAAAAATATTTTTTTATGAAGTGAAAACAATGAATATATATATATCATCAGACAAGAAGTAAGGTTGTCCATTCGTATGTAAACTTTAGTTATATTGTTACCTCCGCCGAAGGAGGTATTGTTTTCACTGGCGTTGGTTTGTTAGTTTGTTGGTTGGTTGGTTTGTTTGTCAGCAGGATAACTCAAAAAGTACGGAACGGATTCGGATGAAACTTTGTGGAGTAGTTGGAAATGCCAAAAGAAACAAGTGATTAAATTTTGGCAACTCTGAGTGCCGAATTAAGATGCAAAATGAGCTAAATACTAATAAATATTTCAAGCTACCCTACTCTGCCAATAGATGTCGCTGTGCTGTGAAATCGGGTGCCAGGAGCGTCTTCCTCTCGGAATTTCCGTCGAGGGGAACCCTCCCCCGTCCCTCTACGCCGCCCCAGTCATGAAAAATCCGCCCCGGAAGGCTCATAAGGACCCCGTGACGGCGGAGGTTTGCACTCTCTGAGTGTATATATGCCTCTAGTTATATAATTCACTCATTGTGTCATTATATCTTCAAAACATTTGAACACTCACTTGGTAAGGAAGATTGCGTTCATTTCTGTTTCATTGTGTTGTAATGTGATTGGAAGGTATGATATTATATTTGTATGAGAAAAGAGTAAGGCTATATACCATTTTGTCAAGAGTGAGCAGGATATTAAAAACAGTTTATATCTTTTATATCTGTGTAAAAATGAAATGCAGTTTGAATACGAAAGGAAATCGTGTATGAAATAAATTCATTTCTTTTAAGCCTATGTGTTATATGTTTTAAAACTATTTTACTTATTATATTACAACAATGTATTAAGAAAATGGTTTTTACTACATAATGCATTTAAATCATTCCTCAGAGCGATATCATCACTTTTTGTGTGATATAATAGTCAGAATGAGCATTAATGTAAATAAAAAGACAGGGTGCAATCAATTTAAGTACTTATAAGTTACTATCAAATTTAACAATTCAATCATGATCTGAGCTTTTATAATTTATTATAATTCAAAATCTTTAATTTGTATTTGTAAAAACATGTAGATTCTAATTTGTTTCCTTATTAAATTATTACTTTGTTATAATTGTAGTAAATAAATAAAAATAAATCGAATTATCTTATTTATTACCTCCGCCGAAGGAGGTATTGCTTTCACTGGCGTTTGTTGGTTTGTTAGTTTGTTGGTTTGTTTGTCAGCAGAATAACTCAAAAAGTACGGAACGGATTCGGATGAAACTTTGTGGAGTGGTTGGAAATACCAAAAGAAACAAGTGATTAAATTTTGGCATCTCTGAGTGCTTCTTTAAGATGCAAAATGAGCTAAATACTAATAAATATTTCAAGTTAGCCTACTCTGCCAATAGATGTCGCTGTGCTGTAAAATCGGGTGCCGGGAGCGTCTTCCTCTCGGAATTTCCGTCGAGGGGAACCCTCCCCGTCCCTCTACGCCTCCCCAGTCGTGAAAAATTCGCCTCGGAAGGCTCATAAGGACCCGTGACGGCGGAGGTTTGCACTCTCTGAGTGTATATATGCCTCTAGTTTGCAATATTTTTTAACGTTTTTTGGTACTTTTATAGCCGTAAATAGAACTTATGATCTTTAGTCTAATCTGATAGTCTAAAAGATATAGTTCATATCAAATACAGTTAAACCTCTGTCATAACGGTCACTTAGCGTCCAATGAAGGCCATCCAAATTGTCCTTGAAAAAGAAAAAACTAAATAAATAAGCTTTTTTACATGACCATTTTTGTGGCTGCATGAGTAAACAACGCTACAAACAGGTTTAACTTTATTGTGTTAAATTTTACGAAAAAGTGGAATATTTGTTTCCAATATTTATCAACTTAAACTCTTATTTATATATACTATTCCGTCTTACATAAGATTTCAAAATAATGGTAAAAACTGTATAGATTACAAAAATCTGTAATTTTAAAAATATGATAACTAAAGAACGATAAAGAAATACTATGAGAGCTTTTATGGGTTTTTTAAGATAGAGATTTCATTCTCATATGGCAGCATTGAAAAGTGACCTAAATATATATGTATAAATGTGAGTAGATGAAAGCTGAGAAATTGTGGCAAGGTATGTGGATTCCCTCATGTGAGTGGGTCCTTTGAGAGTTCTATATAAATGTTTTAAAATAATTATAAAATGTAAAGTAATTTTCATTTGGTTGAATATAAAATGAGTTAAGGAACAATTTAAGTAAAGAGTTGATGAAGAACTATTCCGTATATTGAAAACAAAAAGTAATTTAAAAAACAAAAGTTACAACTAAATTGAAAAAGCAAGTTAAACTAACAATCCAAGATAATTATTATTGTTAGTAGTAGTAGTTTTAATATAGATTAGGGGTTTTTGGTGGCTTATTATGAAAGAAGTGACAAAATATGAACGATATATAAAAATTATCTAAATGCCATTTTTCCCACCATATTTTTTTCATATAGAGATTATATGGAAAAGATTGTAATGTTTGAATATTTAGTATCTATTTTAGTTTTCAAAGTGTAAGTGATGAAGTTCCTTCTCCTCAGTTTGAATACGGCTAAAATGAACTTTTTTGACCCTTCATCTGACTTATCAGTTCAGTCACTGAATGTTTGCTTGATAATATTTTAAAACATTTTTTTGCATAAAATAAATTACAATAAAAATAATTAGAAAATACCTTTCTTTATTGAGGATTTCCTTTAATATATATTCCTCTACTAAACCATCACAGTGTTTTTATGAGAAGGTAGAGAACAACTATGAAGTCATAGCAACAATTGATACACCTATCGCACGTCTCCCTAAAAAGCGTAATCCCTTCACTCATTTTCTTAAGTATTCACTGCTAGCCCTCTTGACATGATATCCGGATAACTTTTTCACGGAAGCAAAGACATATATAACACAATACTTAGAAATGATCACATTTCTATGCTGCTATCATTTATCTTTATAAAAAAGATTCCCATATTTTTTACCCAAAAAATATATAAGAAAATATTTTGAAAGCCTCTTAATAAAATACTGTACTTTCTTTTCAATTTCTTGCAACGGCTACATGTAGCTGAAGATGCCACAAAATACTTATCTTCAAGGAGGATTATTTTTTCTACCTACAACAAACAGTCCATTTCGGTATTTTTTGTTTGTTGATTTTTTATATAAAGAAGATTGATATGAACAAAAAATATATATGTCTGAAGTAAATACATTGTATATATATATATATATATATATATACCACTTTGTTCATGAAGACTCTTCAGTAAATAAAATAATAGTAAAAGATACATTTTCTCAAGGGTTCAATGTCAAGTACTTCTTTTTGTATATATTTTTATTGTTATTTATTTGTAAAAAAGGTATAATGGATTGCAACCCAAAAGTAGATTTTTATGGCCAACATATATTTTTGGCAGTTTTTTCTTTAAAAAAAAGCCAATAACTGTTTAATCTGCTGATAGTTTATTCTTTTTCTTATTATTATATACATTTATATTTATATACTACTATTTATCATTTGTAGCTACAAAAAATAAGTGTTGTACACACTTACTGTGTTTTAAGTAACAGTACATTCTTTGACAACTATGACCCCCCCCCCCCCCAAATAAAAATATTAAGGAGCCAATCGTCGTCTATTCGATTAAATATATGTATTTCGTAAATATAGTATCTAATATTTCGAAGCCCTGAATGTAATCAAAAGTATATCTTAGACAGATCTTCGAAAAAAATACAACAATTGGCAACTATTACACCAAATTTATCGATTCATATAGTTTAAAAAATGTATGCCCGGCTCCGATATATATTGGCAAACAGATGTACATATAGGTCGATCTCTATAATAAATTATATATCCAGGGAGCTTTATAAAAAGTATTTTTTTAAATACTCTGCCTTTATTACTTCGAAAAGTCCATTTGTTATCAATGAGCAAGATAACTCAGGTTCAAAGCAATAAAGGAAGAAATAACCGTATGGCACCCTTGAAAAGCGGCAAACATATTCTGTCGTATTTTGAGCTTTATAGCTAGGAGCTCAGAATGAATATTTTAAACTTGTAATTGACTGAGGGTGTCAGCTGCAGAAATATTTTTGATCCCGAATACTTTGGATTCTTTATTTCCTTGGGATTGCTAAATGTTTCGTTCCTTTTCTGCGACGTCATAAAATATTAAATAAATAAAAATGCGCACATCCTTAGCACATATATTTGACATGTAAATAAATATAAATCAGAATTTATGTGCTGAATATCGGGGTATTGTTTATATCTCTATTGGTGGATGGTAGACAAGGACATAAATAACTAAAGAGATAATGTGGCTTAATATTTATCGAGAGATTTGGAGATATGCTCTGATATCATCTTAAAACTTATTTTACATTGAAAAAAGTGTATTACTTATTTGGACATACTTTCTCTTTCTCTCAGTTGCTGTCTTTCTCCCAACAATGGAGACATAGGAAATACCCACCATCATATTCAGCGCCATCATATATTGCTTCGGCAATCTATATTCTCTATGGTATGACTCTCTAGATCCTCAGGTATCATTTTTTTAAATTGGCTTGTTGGATATCTTGTTTAATTGCATTTAATAAATATATATATAACATATATATTAATAAACATTTTATTAAAAATTATAAGACAAACTAATTATATACTAGAAGGTTTATTTATGTTTTATTGTAAAAAGCACAATTTTCCTATTTTCCTATTTATTTAAGTATGTTACTTTTTGTCACTTAGATAAATAAAGGCCTTGCTGATGAGAAAAAAAATAATTATAACACAAAAAGTCATCCTACATTAACAATAAAGTAAACAAAGGCAATCTCATTAAAAAACGGCTGAATAAAAAAGTCAAAATCATAAAAATCATATTTTTCCGTAAAAACGTAATAGCATTTTCAGGTCATCACTGAGCAGAATGAGTAAAAGTTCACAAGTTCTCGAGCAAACATCCATTTCGTTCCCCATGGAAGCTTGATGCTCATTGCCGAATACCGAACTGCCCCAGATATCTAGATCCCCCTCAGTTCATGTTCCCTGATGAGGTCCCCCGTGGCTAAGTGCTCCGCCAATAGGCTTTACCAGCTTGAGAGAGAGAATTCCATGGCTCTCGTCTTGATAAACGCTTCGTTAAGGTTCGAAGTAGATAGACCGAAGAGTAGTAGAGGAGCAATATGAGTTTTATATTATTGGTTTTATATTTAATTTTATAAAATCTCTCAAGATCGTGAGGAAGAGACATCTATAAAATGCATGAAAAATCGAATTCAAAATAAATCCTCAATCCTTACTTGGAGTATAAAAGAAAAAAGATCTAGAGATATTTGTAATTGTGCCGTAAACAGCTATTTTAGAAATAGAGGATAAAATTATATCTTCCAACATTCAGGTAAGTTTAATTCTTTCACGTAGAAATCTGCAATTTTATCTACTTCCTCTCTTGTGTGGACTCAAAGTTCATCTTCACGTGCCAAGGGACGAGGACAAGATGATTTATGCAGCTCTTTCCAACTAAAAGAGAAACTTTTCACAGTTGAAAATTGACTCTTTTGGTTTATTATGAAGATAGATCTCGTTTGCTGATATATCAACTTGTTCCACTCTTGGTGAGACATCCAGACATATTTTTATTATTATTATGTTTAAACAAATGACGTCAATGATTGAGGATTGGTAATATTTTGGTTTTCCAATACAAAGGATCTTCTGAATTGTGGCAAAATAGAGGGGGGGGGAACCTTTCTAAAATGTCGTTGGAGAAATCTGTGTCAATGGTATGCCTAACTTGAAGATATATATGCCCTCCATTCAACGTCAGGGTTTGTGATAAAGCAATCAAAACTTTTTGATATATTTTGGGATAGTTTTTGAGAGAGCTGAAAGTCCTCCTCCAGGCATATTTTTGGGACGTCGTAGTGCAGGTAAATATTTTTTATGGAGTAACTTTTCAAACCAACAATTTTCTTCCATGATAGTTTTTTCTGCTAAACTAGGAATGGATGCGGCTTTATAAAGTTTAGTGGGTACAAATAGATAGTTATATATATTAATTATCATTTTTATGTCTAATTTCATCCATTTAGAATGTTTAGACTCATAAAGTTCTGAATTTTGTTCAGTTGGATTCCAAATGACCCTATCTTCTTCAAGAGATGCCCAAAATTTCCACGCTGTCCTTTACGTACCAGTCGGCTATATTACTGCTTTGGTCAGGATTCCATTTTACTATTTGTAACACCACTGTTTTTATAGTTGATATGTAAATCCGACTTTATTCGAAATGCTTTAAAAAATTCAGTAATACTTGAATTCATCAAATTTGTCGGATTTCTGAATTGGCCTCTATGTATAGCCTTACATCATCTGCATACATGTCCAAGATCAGATTCGTCGACGCCACGCTGACTCCAAACCACTATATTTTTTGGCAGTGGTATTATTAACTTCCCACAGTCCAGCCACAAAAAGACGTGGGGCTGAAGTACAGCCCTGCCGACGGTTTCTCTTTAATATTATGATATCACTTTTTGGGTTCACCATAGTAATAGTGGAGGTGCCATTAAAACACCGGGATTTAAAAGATTTCAAAAACTTCTTCGGCCTTTTTTTCACTGCTTGCATAATGTGATCATAATGAATGGTGTCCAAAGCTTTCGAGAAGTCTACGGCTATTAAAACCCCAAAAGCTCCATTGACAGTGACAGCCTCTGTGACGCATTGAATGCTTCTGAAATGCCGGACATTTCCCTGTCCTTTAAAAAACCTTTTTGGTAGTGTCCGAGTTTACCATTTAAGATGGGTTATATTTCTTGTGTGTAAGGTCTTGACTGATTTATTTAATTATGAAATAGGCATATACAAAGATGCTGAGGAGAGGAGATCTGTAAGATTACGCCTGGTATCAAAATATTGTTGTTTCAATGTGTGACGTCACATCAACTATTAAATAAAACAGTTGAGAATCTGCTTACCACAACTTTGATAAACTGATCTTTGGGAAAGCTTATAGTTGTAATTAATTGGTGTTTCTGATTCTCTCTTTATAAGAAAGAAACTTCTCTTTTAATGAAGCCAACAAAGAAAAATAAACATTTCTACACTAAAGCCATATAACATTATCAAACATGGACAAAAACATTGGTATAGCCCTAACAATGTAATTTATTATCCTTTCCGGCCAAAACAAAATGAAAATAGTACTAGAAAAAAGGCTTCATTCAATTAGAAACACCAAACCTCCATCTATTTTTTGCTTCAATGGGTTTCAAATGATGCTGTTGAACGAGTTGTAAATAATTGTTGCTTTTGGCCGTTCTTTTCCATATGTACACCAACTGATTATATTATTTTGCTATTATTTTTTATGAAGTATGTAGTATTAAATGCAAACAAGAAAGGAAGAGCGAAACAGTTTCTACCCATGATCTTCTTGTCACTGATTTGTTTTCATTTGAGGAAGAAGAAAAAAAGTTATATCAACTAAATAAAAATCTGGACGGAAAAAAGAAGATTAGTTTAGTTTATTCTATATAAATCTAACACGTGCAGTTTGGGATCCACAGAGACGTTTCAGAGATTTTTCATTTCTCTTCTATTTCGTCCCATATAGATGTAAGTGCTCGCTAGCTAATTCTCATTCTCGATTAATTCAATGTCCCAGGCCCAGAGCGCAGAAAGAATGAGTGAAGGCAAAGAATATGAGATCTGCAAGGAGGGAGGTATCTATGCGCAACTTTGGTAGATTTTCTAAGACACATGGGTCTCGAGCTGAACAAGAGATTATCTTGAGGCTCCTCAAGTCCAGCTCAAGCATTGTTTCTAAGATGCGAGGGAGGAAGATTCCAGCATGTCTCAGCACAATCCAAAAGTGACCAGAAGAGGGACCCCAGGCTCGTGGCTGCTCTCAAGAAATCTGTCATCAATTTAGGATTGCTCCTTGTGGTCTCATGTAGCGTGTTGTAGCAATAGAGTCCAAGTCATTCCTCCTCAGGCAGGGACAGAGTCAAGTCCTTCCTCCTGGAAGGGCACTGGCCTCCGCAAATGATTGAATGTTCCATGTAAAGGCATTCCTGGAGACTGGAGGAGGGAATGATACCTTAAGTGTAATGGGCCGATTTGGTTCAGCAAATATGTCTGCAGAACCTTTCCTTATTTAATGTAGTGACCCTTAACTAATATTAAATTGACCTGCATAGAATTGCACTTAATGTAGTTTTGATTATTGGCTGGTTTATTTTTTATCTTGTTTGAATGAAAAATAATCTTTTATTGATGATTCTCCATTTATAGAACTTTAAAACAAAAGACTATGTAATTTTATATCATCCTACTGTTTAAAGCTTCAAATTAATTTGTTATCAAAAACATATATATCACTAACGTTTTTATTACTTTCAGATATTCGAGATGCCCAAAGTTATAGATCCGATCCGTCTCATCCATTAGCTCGGCGGGAACAGAGTGTGGGTTTACGACTCACAATAAGAATCTCTATGCTGTAGGCTGTGTTCAAAATCCTTCAAAATTAAGATTAGGAGCAACCTTTTTCATCATGTCCGATCCAATAAACACCAGAAACATCTTGATCTCTTCAACAAAACACAGACTATTGAGTTGGAGGAACAGACTTCATCGGTTACACGCCCTACTTTTACCATGGATCTGACAAGAATGATGATCGCCTGCAACATCCCTTTGGCCAAGGTGGAACAACCTGAGTTCATCAACTTCTTCAAGAAGCATTGCGGCAAGAGACTTCCTAGCTGGACAACGCTAACAAAGTGTATGGAGGAGGAATGTGAAACAATTTGCTCCAAGATTAAAGAGCAATTGAAGGAAAAGGATATTTTTGTACAGGCTGACGAGACGACTGATTCGCAAGGACGGGTCATGACTGCAATCATGGCTGGAACTTTGAATGGAATCACCCTGGAACGTCCGTTCTTGATTGGTCTGAGCGATGTTACTACCATCAATAATCAGAGTCTCAGGTTAGCGGTTATCAGGGATTTACGCAAAGTCCTTGGAAGTGAATTGGCTAATAAGAAGCTACGTCTTTTTCTCACTGATGGAGCCAGTTATTGTCTCAAGGCTGGTCGTGGACTGAGGCAGCAGTTTCTAATTTAATACACGTTACCTGTATAGCTCACGCTCTCAATCGTGTTGCTGACCTCGCTAGGACACAATTTCCGAAAGTAAACCATCTAATCTCGGAAGTCGAGAATTTTTTTGTGAAGTCATCAATTAGAAAGTGCCACTTCGCAGCTTCCTTCAAAATTCCGCTGCCGCCCGAACCGGTGATTAGTCGTTAGGGAACTTGGTTGGAAGCTGCCTTCTATTATGAGAGAAATTTTCTGAATGTCAAGAAGTACGAGTGAAGTTAATTGATACAAAAAAGCTATGAAATATGCTAACAATAACACACTCCATTTTTTTCTTAGTTTTTACTAAAAACTTTGTTTTATTAAAAAACATCAAACATACGTCTGGTAGTAAATTAGATTTCCTTAAATTAATAATTATTATTGAAGTCTGTAACGTCCACCATTTGAAGAAATTTGCGGAAAAACTATATTTTTACTAAATTTTTAAAACTTTGACCTCGTTGCGCGACCTCGTAATGTTGACCGATTTGTTCAAACTTTGTATGTCGTCTTCTTTTATCACCAAGAAACCGAAAATCCACAATGTTGCTAACATTTCAAACATTTGAAAAATAAGAACAACCCTAATATATATATATATATATGGTACTAAATGGTAAACAATTTAAATTATATGGTGTTATAAATAACTCTTCATATTGTAATAAACATCGTGATTTCATTACTTCTTCAGGGTTCCATTATACTTTTGCCTCTCTTTTTTCCTCGGCAATAGCTTTGTCCTCCTAGTAATTTATATTAAATTAGGAGAAATCCCATCAGGTTCTGAAACAGACAGTCTCATCATAAAGGCGTATGTAAAGGAGTCGAGAGGTTAAGACCCCCAGAAGTTGGGGGAAGACTGCCCTATTGTCTAGTTTTCTTCATACAACTCGAGGTCGATAATGAATTTAATTATACAACTATCAACAACGAATTCGATGAAAATTATGTCGCCCTCATCACCAACGAGGCTGAAAGAAACAGCTGCAGTCGATGGCTTCGGTTCCTCTCAATAGAAAGCGAAGAGACCCACCTCTCCTCTATAGTTGCACTTCCACCCCGCATCTTGGCATTTTTATCCTTTTGGTTCCATTTAAATGTAGAACACTTGTGGTCACGTGTCTTGGGGATGCTTTGGGTCTTTGAACTTCTTGGGGCGACTCCACGCCTGGGATCCTCTTTACTTCGATAAGAGAGCTGAATCCTTCCCACCATCTCCAACTCCATTGTTCGCTCGAGCTTGATGACTTCCCTAGGGATGAGTTTCCCTATTAGAAGACTGTCGAGCGGCATTGTAATGAAGCCAACAATACGATACAAGTGATGTATCGTATTGCCACACTAGTAGTGTCCAAACCTCATCCGATGGGTAAAGAAATCGTCGATAGGCTCAGCCTTAAATATTTCCTCGAACTCTTCCATGACTAGAGGCTCCTCGGCCTCTACGAACTTTATGTGCTGAAACTCCACAGTATAACAGAAAGTTCCGGATCAGGCCCGGCTGCAGGCCCAGGCTTTTGGGAGGGCCCTACAGTTGTTATGGGGGGGGGCACAGTTGGCACATTCATTAAAAAATCGGGCCCACGCCACTCAGTGGGTGGGTGGGCCTGGCCCCCTCAGGCCCGCCCATCCCGCCGGGCCTGTTCCGGATCCATCCAGTCAGGTTCGCCTTCTTCCTTCCCGTAAATGATCCTGATTCTCCCCGAGCTCGAGTTCAGGGCATAGCTCTTGAAGCTCCGGTAACTTCAAGGTGGAACACGAATTCTTAACGTAGAGGATCCTAAATATAAACGGAGTAGGTTTCTCTCCATTCATAGGATCCCAGAAAAGTTCCTAGGATCTTCCTAGGATTTGACTTCACATTTATATTTTGTTGCTATGAACTAACACTATTTATTATTATCATAACAATAAGAAGCATAAGGATTATTATTCTAAAATAACATTGCAAAGATTGTAGTGTTTAGGTTTAGTGAGTAAATATATAAAATAAAGCATTTCCTTAGTTTTCTTCAATATCGCTGACTTTGTTGCATGTATTAAAAAAATGTTGCATGTGGCTAGGCTTATTTGATTTTTTTCTTCAACTCTGAACATTATCTAATAAAGGATGTATTGTGACAATATATAGAAATTATATTGTGGTACTGAAAAATAAGTTTTTTAGGAATTCTAGCTATATAGATCTTGATTTATATAGTACCAAAAGAAATATACACAAAGAGACTGGTTTGTTTGCAGTCATCGTTTAAGACCTTCTGTCAATAGGAAAACTTTTTTCACGCACAAAAATAAGTCAAATAAAAACATGGCAAATGCTATCGTAAATTGAAAAAAAGAAGATAAGTCTATATATGTAGAATAAAAGTATTTGCTTTAAGCCTTCTTCTTATATCTCTTTTGTCTTTGATTATTCATGAAGTTTTCTCTAAGGAAGAAGAAGAAATAAGAAGCCTATATAGAAAGGTTTTATTATGCTCATATAAAGACATGGAGTATGCATTAGATTATGTCGGAAATGAAATGGCTCCTATTTGAAGGAGTTGTAAGGGTAAAACAGAGTTCCTTCCCCTTTTGAAAAAAGTTTGTCTGGATTTTGGTATACAGTAGATTTTGTTACAATTGGTGAAGGGAAAACTGGAAAATATTAACTCAAATAATAACTTTATTAACTTTAAGTAATTAAATGAAACGTGAGTTTAAAAAATCAATGCATTTTTAGCAGAGGTTTTCTTATCTGTCTTACACATAATTGATTTCTGTCTAATAAAAAAATTAAAAGAGGTTTTTTTTTTTTTTTTTTAAATTTTTTTTATGATCTAAAAGATATCTCGAACAGAATAAAATGCACGTATAAAGGATGAATAAATAAATGAAAAGTTTGATAAAGCTACGTTAAAAAACAAGTATAACATTTAAAAAAAACACATGCATTTATAACTTGTCGGAAGAAAAATAAAGAACTCCCAACCTATCATCCTTCTTTTATGAGATATCTTGAGATAAAATAGTGATTTAGAAAACCAGTTGACTCGCTGAGATGAGAGATCCAATGCGTCATTTGATTCAGTCCACTTGCACTTGAAGGGGAGAGGGCCCGTTTGTTTTGAAAACATCCCTGGGGATGGAGCGTAGATTTCCAGGCTTCTTCTGACGAGATCTTGGAGACCCACAGGAAGCCACCTCCGCACGTTCTTGAGGCGTAGAGAGCCCTCTGCACCGTGGATATAAGATGTTCGATCTCGTAAGCCTCCTCGTATGTAGGTGATGTGGACACCAGCCAGTCTGTGGGGGTTAATGATACTCCAAATTCTTCTAGAATAATATCTTCCACAGCTTTTATGACTGGGATCATTCTGTGGCAAAGGTAAAAGAAGTGGAAGGAAGTCTCCTCGACCTCCCCACACCAATGGCATCCTCGCTTCTTTGGGTCCACATGGGATTATTCAGGAATAAAGAGGACGTAATAAAAAGAGGGTTCAATTGCAAATGATTAAGCAAGCTTTGTTAAGAACGATGATCGTTATCAAGATGAAAAAAACCACATTTTTAGAGTCAATGTATTCAAAATGTATGTCAAATTTATGTCAAACTGGGTTTATGTTTTTATATAAATGTTACATTTTATAGCTTTTGATTCATTCAAAAATACGATTATGATGCACAGAAGGACATCATAAGATTATATAATGTTCATATACAACAAATTAAAAAATCCTTGTCTCTATATCTAAGAAAAAATATACAGCAATCATTTCACATTCAATTTATTTAGTTTTTCGAAAACAACTCCCAAGTTCTAGAAATGTACCCATATGAAGGTAATACCAAAATAATTATTTCCTTTTAGATTTTAGCAAAAATCTCTATATTAAAATAAATATGTAAATATATATATGGATAAGAAAAATATTTATCAAGATTGATTTAACACAAAATTTATATGTTATCATAGACATTTTGGAATACCTAATCAGTTAAGTGTATGTGTAGTCATTCTTTCATTCCTATATATTTGTCTACCCAGATCAGATTAAGTTTTATAAACTGGGAATAGAAAAATTAATATATACATTCGTATAGTAATTATATCGCTTTTAATTTTCTTTATATTAATTTATTAATTTATTATATTATAATAATCACGGGTTTTCCTCCTGAAGGGATAATTATTCATTAAGTATTGAATGCAAAATGGGTATAAAAATTGGCATTTCATTCCTCTTCGATGCAAATGAATACTATAGAAGGATGAATTTATAGTTATGTAGCATTGATTAATGGATATCATGAGATTGTATTAGTTTTGTGGCGTTTGTATATTAAACAGAAGTTTTTTACTTTTAATTTTAAAAAGAAAAGCTTTTATGCTTCAATATTTTTCAAGTCAGCATTAACATATCATACTTAAACTCTACAAAAACTCATACATATATGTTTAATTTTAAAATAAATGTAATTCTTCGGTTATAAAATCAGCTAATTCATACTTTGATCTATTTTTACTCAATTCAGTTAGTATAATTACGTTTGACAAAGAAAATGTAAACTACCGAATTTGAATTATTACACAAAAATATATTAAATCAAGTAAGTGCTCTAAAATAAACTTTAAAATAATAATATAATATTCTGTACTTTAAGATATAGTGCGTTAATTCTTACGGATCAGAAATATCTGACCTACACTGCGGAGTATTTAAATAGTAAGTATATATTGATACAAAACTCTATTTCAATAATATTTCATTCCATGTTCATTCTCTATCTTTTTTAATGTTTGAAATATTAAAACCTATGTCAATGAAGGTTTTGTTGTCTAAACTTTTCAAATACTTGTGATTATAGCGAGATGGAGTATTTTTTTCTTCACCCGGGAAACCACCATTGCAAAACAAATTTTACTCTTCATTGCATCTGTCTTATTCCCAATATGTTTATTAACCATTTTTCCGATGCTTCCATCCCAAAATAAATAAATTATGAAAGGAATCAATAACCCTTATTTTGTGAGCCTCTTTCCATAAAAAAATATATATATACATAGTTGAATGAATATTTCTATTTATAAATGAATGCACTCGACATAGGTATAATATATTCAAGACTTTTATTTCTTGGATATCCCCTTTTATATTACCATTGGTTCTTTAATTATGTCCATTAGTCATAAAATGCAACTTATCCATTTTTGTTTACTTAATAAATCATTAATTGAACTAAATAAATTATAATACATAATGATGATTCAATTGTAACTCTTCAAAAATGGTTCCCATATTATATTCGTCATATGAAAAAGTCTATATATAGAGATATCAAACCAAGGTACATAAATGGATATACACATAAAAATAGACATGAAAGGAAAGATGTAATAAATACAAACTTATTAAGCTTTTAGTTATTTTGGAAGGGTACTTTTATTATTTTCTATGTATGTAAAAATTGTGTCATAAAGGCTGTAATATGATTTTTTACTTATGTTACGATCTCTTAATTTTTTTAATTAATTGTTATCTCAATTATTCTCATTGGTTTTCACATAAACCATATAGTCAATACAGGAGCCTAAATTTGAATGTTCTACTTTGAATTATGTTTATTTAAGCAATTACTCAGAATTAATGTCTTGGATGTACATCTTTTTAATAAAGAATATCCAAAAATGCTCTTTTGATGATCTCACATTTTTTATATAAATAAAGTCAAAAATTAATAGAGCTATTCTCTAACTTGACAGGAACAATTGACTTTCATTGGATCCAATAAGATGAATTTTTATTTGTTTTCACCACCAATATATCGGTTTTTAAGCATGGAAATACGAAATTTGTTTGTATTTACTTCCAGAAAGTCCCCACCTCATCGAAAATGAACCATTTATAAGCATACGTTCAGACATTTTCTTTGCTCCCCAGGGAATCATTTGTTCTTCTGATGTTTTTTTCATAGTTAGCAGTCAAAGGTAGAATCAAATAAAATTGTCTTATAAATGTCTTCTCACCCGAGATGCCACTAGTCAGAGAAAGCTCTGAATCTAGGCGCTTAGTATTATGAGAAAATGTTTTTTGGTTATGCCTGTCAAAAATCCATTACTTATACATCATAAGATCATATCATAAACTGTTATTGGTATCGCACAATATATAAGGATTTCTGAGTCCCACATGAAAAGAAAAAATCCTTTCGATTTTTAAGCCTACGAGAGTCATCAAAATCGTTTATTTGGTATCTCCTCCAGTCCCAAAAAAGGGGTAAATGTAAAGAAATGTAAAATGTCTTAATAAAGGGGGTAAATATATTATTCAATCGATTAGAAATGTGAAATGCCAATATTCACGTTTATATATGTGCCCACTTTTCTTATCAAGAAACATAAAAACCTTCCTATAAACAAACGAAATTGCATTTTCATCCTTGGATTTCCCACAAATATATAATTATTTCAAGACTTTGCATCAGAATAACTAGGAGAATATTGATCTTGAAGGTAATTCTTTAGGTTAAAAACAACAACATAATTTAGTGCAATGTAAGAACTCTTTAACAAACAGTTAGCACCAAAGTTTTACAGGTTTATCAATATTGCACAAATCATATATTTTGATATGCAACTAACAAAGTCACACTAACATTATGTCAAAACTAGTATTTTATGTTTGAATTAGATTGAATTATGGCTTATATATGATACGATATGAATGGCAATATACGTATTTTTAAAATGTGTATTTATTTATGTTTTGACAATATTATTCATCTATATATTTTACTAAAAGTATATCCATTGATGGCTTCATTTCAATACAAATCCTAATGTCTTCATTCCCAAATATTCTTGCAAAAACAAATTATGAATGTCAATGGTTAATACCCATTTTTGTTTGTAATTTTATACGAGTGGCATGTTAAATTATTTTTAAATAAAATATTATTAATCCTATAAAGGAAAGCAACAGATAACAACACACATTGTTTCGAATTTACATCTCCCTTTTTCGATATCCTAACTTTAAAGAAAATATTATCAATCATCTAAAGGGAAGCTACGATAATGAAAAAAGTTTGTTAGGATGAATTATATATCAAATAAAAAGAATTGTTTTTTCTCATTTCCTTTTTAAATAATGTTATACTCTTGTGATAACGAAACTCCCTTAAAAAACCATAGCTTATTATAGCTTAACAAGGTTTTTGAATTTTTGCTTATTCATACACCATTTCTATGTAAACGTCGTGAATCTGCCTCAACTTGGTTTCTTCAAAGTTTTTCAGATTTACTATGCTTTGCTATGAAGAAAAACCTTTGTGCTTAATCCATGCTTTGAAACTTTTACATATAAATATTTCAGTCTAAGGTATACACAAATCATGTAGGGCAGATGATTGAAGAATACCATATTAAGGGAGTGCGATAGCACAGGTGTGTTAAGGCATGATCAACTCTCCATGTCTGGGGCGCGGGTTCGAATCCCGAGAGGACAATGCCAATTTTAGTTAACCTCATTGAGTAGATTCCAGGTTCGATATACTAATTCTAACAATGTAATATATTTTTATATCCAAACAGTTGCATTCTAAAAAACCAATAGGCAAAAAAAAAAATACTTTTTTATTAAAAAAATATTTTTCACACAAAATCGCAATAGCCTCATTAGCTATCATTGCAAGGCTACTGAACTTTGAAATGTTTTTGTTGATTTTATATTTTTGGAATTTCTTCTTTTTTAATAAACTATTTTTATGGATATATAGTCTTCATATGCAAGGACTAAATGCGCAATATGCTTTTTTAAGATATATTTGGCTTATATAATTTCTGGATTAGATAAGTGCGAAAAAAAAATGCTAAATAAATTAAATAGTTGTAATTTTCATTAGTAGAATAATATTTTGGTAAAACACAGGAAAATCATTAACCTAAAAACATATATCTTTCTTTCCTTCAAAATGATTCCTGTTTTTCTCAGTGGTCCTGTCATTTTTATTCTCGTTTGAGACTCATAGTTTAAAGATATAGAGGGCTTCAAATGACATCATCGAGGAGCCGTGCAATAAAAGATGGTATTATATACTATTTACAATTCTGTATTGCGTGTTACTCACTTCAACTGTATATAATTTAGATTTGATGTTTTAATGATGTGATGGGTTGCTTCAGAGGGTTAATTTTAAACTACATGTTAATTTATGATTTTATTATCACAACCCCTCTTGCTCTTTTATCTATTATTGTATATATTTTATATTGTATGATTTTTAAATAAAATGACCCATTAAAGAAAAAAAAATGATCAAAAGCTATATGAAAGGTGTTATCTGAGTCCTACAGGCACCAAATAATTTTATCTTTTGCAAATTATCTCAGTTTTTGTAGGAGGTGCATGTATAAATATTTCGCCATATAAAAAGTTATAATGCAAACGTTTGAATTTGATTGTAGAAAAAATATATAGGTATTACCTCATTTATTGGTTCATAGCATAAAAAATACACATTTTTAAGTATTACTTATTTTTTGCCTGATAATTTATTGAACAAAGTTTAAGGTTCAAATAAATAAAAATAAAGTTTGCAATCTATTTCCATAAAGGAACTTTGGATAGCCAAAAGCCTTGAACGGGTTTAAATTTTTGATTTGTGATGCCCTCTACAATTATACTGTGTCAATATTTGTCGTTTTGAGGATGAACACGTGTACGATGGCCTTCGTATTATTGTATTCCATATTACTTTATATTAAAGTAGAAAAAGCTTAAAGTATTGTCAAATATCATGTAACACGTTCAGTGTTTATAGCTTTGTTAATTAATATAATTTTTGTAAATTTACATCATATAAGAGATACAAATTATATTTCAATATAAAATATAATCAATATAACTTATAAAAAAATAAGGGGTAAAAATAACTATTACAACGTGGATTATTTGTAACAACTAAGTTCATTAAACTCAAATTGTGCTAGGGGATGAGAGGTCGATGATTTTTAAGCTCGATATAATACTGGTAGCCGAGTAGTAGGCCGATATTTTTTTCCTAAATGTATTTATCCCAGTCATTGAGTAAAGAATAAAGTTAAAAAATATAATTTAACACACTAATATGATAAATAATATATGTCTGGTTGTCATTTAGTGCAACGGAAAATGAAAAAAAAAGCTCTTTGAAACGTTTATAAATGAACTTATTATCTTTATTTCTTAAGAAAAATATACTAAAAACCTAAATGACATTTTTTTAAGGGATCTGAATAAAATCAGACATTTATATTTAAGTACCTATCGTTGCCCTAATTTACCTATAATTATAGTTTGTTAAATATACAATTGGCTCAGAT